>JAIPRL010002687.1:0-55860 GCA_025469235.1 Pemphigus obesinymphae | reverse complement strand
GCTCTAGTACAGTCTTGGTCTTGGTCTTGGTCTTGCATTTTTGCAAGACCAAGACCAAGACCGAATTTGCCCATCACTATCCAAAAGAGAAAAAGTTTATAACCTTTTTTTTCTTTCATTTTGTTTTTTTGCTTATTTACTTTTTGAAAGTTTTTGTCGGTCTTAGTTTTGCTAATGCTAATATATAGTCTTGGTCTTGCGTTTACCAAGCTCAATTTTGTCCATCAAATTATTTTTTCAAATACACGAATAACAATTCACCCTATCAATCTATACACTTATTGAAACATCGATACAATCAATCAGAATTAAATAAACTATTTTTATGCTAGGCTCATAAATACATACGTACATCAAAAGACAAAAATAATCAAAAATAAACTTTTATATCGAATAATTATTGTAGAAAAATGTTATTGCAGTAACAATTTCGTCCATTGTATTTAATATTTATAAAATATTAAAATTTTATACAATCATCTAGAAATATTCAATTCTTATGCATTTTTGTGTAAATATGAAATACAGCACAAAAATTCTATCCTTATATATAATCTATACCTTAAGAAACATGGAAATTTTCAATCGAAATTATTTTTCAAGTCGAGTATACAATAATAATATCCATTGTCATAAACATCCGAGCCATAGTGATAATCATAATGTTAGAAGACACGTTAATCAATTTTTTCAAACTAGTAGAAGGATAATTTATAATTTAAGTTATTTAATTAAGATAAGTTAATAGTAATTTTAAAACATTAATTAATTAGAAGAACTTGGCTATGTTACAAGTTTACAGGAAAATATTATAACTACGAGTAAGTTAAATTGTAAATTATTAGTCATTTCTATTTACACAATTATTAATGGAAGTATTAGGTATTTGTTTTACTAGTCCATTATATTGTATTGAAATTAAACACTCATAATACATATACATAAATATCTTATATTTATTATAAACACAAAAATAAAAATTTAGAAATTTCATTAGTATTATGTATCGTAAACGTATTATTTTTGTCGAAAAATATTGCGTGTTCCGACAAAAATTTGAAATAACGTAATTTCAATCACATATCTATTTTAAAGTTAATTTGTATATAGTTCAATAATTAGTTTACTTTTTAATAAATTATTGTAAATATCTGTTCTGATACAGTTGGTGGAAGTTGAACCATCGTTCTGGAAAGGATAGTATTATATGTTATAATGTTATTTTAGATTTGAAAACAATGATTATATAAATATGATTAGATTTTAAATGATTAAGTTATTATTTCATATGAGCGTCAAGTTTGAAATCGTAACCGTTATTGTTAAGAGAATGTACCACTTAGATTTATTGAATCCTAAAATGGTCTCCGTATTTCCATAAATTAACGGTGTAAACTTGTTCGATTTTAATTTTAAAAATAGTTCTGAGTTCCTTATAATTGTCTTCTGTATTTTCACCATATAATTTTTTTAATCAATATATTTTTAATAAATGACAGCTGATTGTAAAATTTCTTTTATATTAATTTCAAGTTTTCATAAAAAGTTTTATATTAATTTATTTTTAATCTTATTTGGTGAATACACAGTTTACCTCCTTATATTTAATTTTGCTTAGATTTATTGTTTGTTTAAACGTATTCAGAAAGCCAGGAAATCCGCTAGCATGTTTATTACAAAATATAATAAATTATTTGAATGGAATGTGATTACACAACAATAAAAATAGCACTGACACATAACTATTTTTTTTACTTTTAAAATATATTTATATATTTTTCAATTGTAAGATTTTTATTTTTCAACAAATTTCATAAAAAAATGCCAATACAGAAGACCTTAAAAAGCAGGTGTGTTGCATCCTCTTAAGAGGACGTGAAATCCACATTTGTTGTCTTTGTCTAATTAATGGGAAAATATAGCAAACTTACGCTACCCAAAACAACGTTAAAATTAGAACTAAAACACACATTACTAATTTTTAAAAGGGAGAATATTTTGTAGAAAATGACATAGCCCTTTGTAAAATATTGCTTATATAATGTAATGCCTATAATGTAAAAAAAAAAAAATATGAAAACTTAAATTGCTGTAACTTCTTTGTTAAATAATAATTTCTAAAAAAGCTATGTAATTTTCTAGAAAATATTCTCCTTTTCAAAATAGGTTATAAATATTTTCGATCAATTTTAACGTGTAAGCAACGTTAGTTGTTTCGCGTAATATAATTTTACTATATGGCCCATTACTTAGACAGATATGCATAAATGAGGTTAACACATCCTCTTAACTAATTAATATATAGAACAAGTAGATTGAAAAAGCTCTATGTTGCCCGAGCCTATAAGGTAGGCCCTAGATCGAATGGGCTCGACTCGGCTCGGATCCGGTCGGTTCGGAAGAGTTGTTCAGCCGCACGGTTAATCGTAACGCATCGACATGCGTCGGCACTATTTTTACCTACCTTTCAGAATGTATTGTCCTTTGTACAATGTATTTTTATTATTTTTTGATTATATATTTATTTACTCATTATTTATCTATTAATACTTAATATCAAGTATATGAGGAAATACAAGAGAATTAAATATGGAATATATTATATAATAAACTTAATTTAAATAGTAATAGGTACTTACTTACGCGGGAGCAACGACGAATGCATAATATCATTAATTCATTAAATGTCACAACATACAGGAAAATAGTATCGACCCGCATCGGACCTTTGGCATTTTTTGCAATTTCGTGCATGCCGGTCTGAGCGGAAAAGACTGTGCCGAGCCGACCAGATATAGTGAGCGGTCGTTCATAAGTTTATACTTTATACAAATTTCAAGTTTTATTTTTGTACCGTTTTGAGTCGAGCCAAGCCAAGCCGAGCCGAGCTAAGACGATTCGGGCTAGTGTGTGGCCACCTTAATACTTATATGGTTCAATACATAATATAATTAAGATTAACAAGTAATTTCCGTATCTGAAAAATTAAAAAATTATTGATAATTCCGCCAATACAAATATTGTAGTTAGAATGGTTTTTATATTTCAAATTACTGCAGTGGGGTGTCGATTGTCCACGGAAGTTCCCGTCATTTGATCCCATCAGTTCTGCCAGTGACAATAATTACAACAATAATATTGCACATAGTTTAATCCGGTGTCAATTAATCCAGTACTTACCGATAACGCCGGGAAAAACTGATTATGATCATAATATTTAATATTTAGTTGTAAGCAAAAAAACAAGTATGTTTTAATAAGAACACAAAGTATAAATATTAAATTTACATAAAAATAATTTAATTTTTAAACTTTAATCCGGTATGACCGACTTTTTATCCATTACTGCATTCCCAAATATCCATCCGCCAAACACAAAACTTTGACGAATACAATAATAATTCACTTTAATATAATTTATACACATTTTTTTTTACCACATAATACAATACCGGATCGATATTGTTACCGGATATTTTTGATAGGTACAGAGTCAGTAATTGTTACAGGATCAATCAAATGATGAGGACCAATGGTCACCACTGATCAAATGACATAGAAACTGGCTTAGATTGTCCCGAACTATCAATATTCACTATGAAATTTTATATTATTTTATTTTTTTATGCTTAAATAATTATAATTGGTTATACAGTTTTTCAATTTATATTTTTGGTCTTAGTTTTTATATACAATACCATTATCAAGATGTTATGATTTAATTTTAATTTTGATTACGATTTTGTAAGGGTTTTAATCCAGTGGAGGGTTTTAGGGGATGACCATACTTCCTTTTTCTGCCTTAGCCGGTTAGGTTAAGTTTTACTTTATATAAAATATATTTTACTTTATATAAAATATTAAATAAAAAAAAAAATAATAATACAAAATTTGACAATAATCCCATATTTAAAATTATGAACGTTTTTCTTTTAACAGTTTATGTAATAATAATGATAACAAGCTACAAAGTTTTAAATTTATTCTTAAAACCACTACTATTGTAACTACATCAAAATCTATACATCTTCTATAAATAGCCCAAAATTGATATAAAAAATTTCAAAATTATGATAACATTAATGTATACCTATAATACTAAAATACATGGGACTCTATAATATAAGATAATATAATATATAATATATACTCTATCTATAATATGCAACTATATTTTTGGTTTCAGTTTTGTTATTAATATCTAATTACCGTGTATTTTTTTCGGTTTTAATTATATTTACTAATATCGTTATTCATTCTTCGGTTTCGATTTTAATTTACAATACCATTTTTCGTTTTTATTTCCTTATTTACATCATCGTTATCAGGTTTTATAGTTTCAATTTTTATTTTGTAATGATTTTTACTGATACCTATATATTAGTATATGATATCGTTTTCGATACCGTAGCCCCTGAAATATTCTGATTTTTGTACTACACATTTAATCCATTTTTTCATTGAATGACTTTTTTTATTTTCCTCACCAAAATTATAATACGCAGAAATGTAGAATTGGCTAATATGAACACCAACTTTGCTAAAATATCGTACTACACATTAAACTTTTTATACTATACACAATTTTAGGGGCTGCGATACCGATTTCAAGCTCTGGTTTTACAGCATTTTTATACGCACACACTTGTCAACAACATCATTTTTTTGCATCCATTTTAAGTCCAGTTGATTGTACATAGTATTTGAACGAAATAAGTAGCTAGTATACAATACTTATACTCATACTCGCATACTTGTGTAGTATTTATATTTTAATCAATTATTGTATTATACAAAAATGAATAGACACTTGTGGGGGAAAAAAAATGCAATACTCAGAGTAGGTACTACCTAAAATATTATGTGAAAGTATTATATTTAGTATCGGTTTCGTAAAAAAAAAAAATAAACCATCATCAGGTAACAAAAAACAATTAAGCCAAATTAAATTGAATGGTTTTCGTTAGTTGGCGGTGGCTTTTTGTTCAAACCGGTACCTATAATAGTAAATAAAAAACTTTTATACTCTTTAGATTGACTTTTTTCTGTATGGTTTATAGGTACTTATATATATATATATATATATATATATATATACTAATTTGCAGATTAACTTATATTATGTGATGATATTTTATGGTTAAACGAGTAGGTAATAAATTCTAATGTAAAATTTTTTTTTATTCTATATTTTATATTATAACTGAAATTTGAACGTTACTTTTAGGTTTTATTATGTATAGGTATATTTTTTAATTATTTTTATTACATGTTGTATAAAATTTTATAAAAAAAAATCGAGTACCTACTTATATAATGGGAATAAAATGGATGTGAAAGGAAGGGAACGAATAAATGGATAATAAAAAATAATAAATAATAATAATAATAATAATAAATAAATATTTATGAGTGGAAGATAGAGTGATAGAATGTTCATCACTGTTGTATACCATTAATGCTTGCAAATAAATGGGTCCACATGAAATGTGTTTAAATTTCGAGGAAATAATAGACCTATAAACTTGAAATTTTCACCAAAAACGTACGTACATTATAAAGGCAAAAAGTATTTTGAAAATTTTTACCCATTTTAGGGCTACTATTAGCAATTTTCAATATTGAGTCATATAATTCATAATAGGTATAACTTTTCTATTTTACAGGAAAATTCGATTTTTTTAAAATATGTAATTTTTGATCAAAAATTTAATGGTGAAGTCATAATTTGGCAGTCGGACTTGGTTTTAAAGTTATATCAAATTACAATTTAACGATTATTACGAATAATAATATCAATATCTTTATGAAAGACAATATATATAATATTAGTATAATCTGCAGTAATCATCAAGTATATTCACCGAGACTTCGCTCAGAATCGTTTTTTTTTTAGAAAGAAATGATTGATCATTGCTTTCAAACTCAATATATCCACCATATGTTCTACCTAACGAGCGAAGTTCTTCCACCCCCTACTAACCGGCTTTTTTGTCCTATATATGTACTAAAAAACTGCGCAACATGGCAATATGAGGTAAGAACTAAAAATACATTCTACGTATTTAACATAAATTATATATGGAAATATAACTAAATATAACTTTTTTTTTTGTGATTGGAAGGACAGATAATTACCCCCATCTTCCTCTGTATTTACCCTTGATATTATGAAAATCGCTACAAAGGGCTAATGCTCGGTTAATTGTAGAAAAAAAAAATGTAAAATGTTTTGATTATGTCGCCTTGACAACTTATAATTAAAAACGAATTACTTATAATGGAGGTATTCTAGGGTCATAGCTATTTTCATTTTATTATAGAAACACGGATAGTCTCACTTATGGAGGACATTCATATTATATAGTCCCGATTAACTTAATTCGTCAGGTGAACTCTAAAACTAAAATGTTTGCAAAATGTCGTGAAATAATAATGAGAGTAATCAATATAGAGTGACTGAATTTTACCGATTACAAAACGATATATTTAAATTATTATCATTCCGGATAGCAGATAGAGATATGTTAGATATTCATAATATATAAATTTAACTTTTAAGTCTATAAAATACTTATTCTACTGATAGTGAAGTGAATAATTCTAAACAATAAATAACAAAGTAATAGACACTTTTTTATTTATCTCTTTTTGATGACATTAATACATAGAGTAATACTTACTCTATGGCCTATGCATTAATACGATATGCGTATAAAATAAACAAAACATTAGAATCATAATTATAATGATATGAATTAATTTTTATGCTGCACTGCTAAAAATCTAGCGATTAGTTACCATCGCCATAATTTGTGAAAGAATATTCCATGGCCTGTGGGATATCGATCAAAACACAGTGAATATATTATAGTATACCTATTCAATACTAATAGGTATAACTGGTATAAGGTATAGATTTTATAATATGAGTTTTTATACGCATATGGATTTTATGAGTTAAGGGTTTTTGGGATTTATACTGGTTAGTGGTTATAATACCTAAGTTATAATATGGGTTTTGCTTAATATGACTGTAAAGTCCTATTTTATAGAAAAAAAAGTCATGTATATCATTTTAGCAGTTTTGACATTTTTATAAATAATATAAAAAATTTTGTTTTTGGATAAGTTAAAAATTTTAAATACTGTGTAACAAACTGAAATTAATATATTTTTTTTTTTGCATTTTTGTAATTTTATTATAATCACAATATTCGGAAGATATTGTCTATTGCTGTGAATTTTCAAACACAACATATTTTATATTTTAGCCGTAATGTAGGTAATGTTACTTTTTCTATAAAAACATTTCATTTGTTTTTCATAGAATCGTTTAGCGAGTATTTATTTTTCGTTTTACATCAGTCAATGATATTTTGATTAAAAATAATTTGTCGGAAAAAATTCCAAGACTATTATTAGTTCTAGGTATTATAATATGATGCGTGTAAGAAATAAAGTTTAATTAAAAAATTTAAGATCATATTTCTCTCATAAATACTCGTAGCATCGTAAATGCATATTTCTAGTGGATATTTCTAAAGTTTTCGAGTACCTATATATAATTCTAAATCCAGTAAAGTTATTGCATCGTAGTTATTCGTTTAGAAATTTTAAAATTATTTATTTAAAAAAATTATTATTAAAATAAAAAGTGGTGTTAAAAATAAAATATAAATTCTATTAAAAAACTGCAGGTTACTATCCGGAACCGTCAAATTAAATAATTTCGATCTAAGTCTGTAATAGTATAATAGGTATTAATAGATAATAATGATTAAATCGTATAAAACTCGTACATTTTTTATCCTGGCATCCTGATGTAGGTTTAAAAATGTACACAAAAAATAAAAATAAAAACAAGTTTGTTTATAGTTTTTTTGTAATTAAAAAAATATAATCCAATATTTTTTGTACGTATAGGTACTTACATAATTATTCATCGCGATAATATCTCGTTTGACATTTTTGCATGTATTTCTCGCATAAAACAACACCTATTAGATATACGTATTTTGTGTAAGTATTTTAAAGTACATTTTAACCTAATCTATAAATATAAAATAAATTATACTGGCAATAGATAGGTAATTAATTGTCACTAATTATACTCCTTTAATGACTATTGACTACTAGTCGTTTGTAAAAGGATTAGTCGTTTACTTAACAAAGAATTGTTTGGTCTATTTTAGAAATTGATCATTCTGTAAATACCTATTGCAATTTCTGAATTTTTCAAAAAAAACCATCATTATGCTTGTGTTTATTCCATTATAAAATATTATCTGACTTAACCTAATACAGTATAGGTAATAACTAATAACAGTAAATACAGAAATCGCAGAATAAGTTTAGAATAATAAGTTTTCTGTTTATCAGAATAAACACTGATAACCGATAAGAAACTACTTACGTCATGAATGTCTTATTGCCAGAAATATGTTTCGTTTAATCCACATCCATGACGTTACTATGGTCTATGGTGTATTTGGTATTGCCAGCCATACACCCTTCTGTGATATTAATACGTATAGTATATACTTAATGATTTATTGTAATAGTATTTTTAATTTCATATTATTTTAATAGTTATTTATATTAAGACTTTTTTAAGTCAATATTTATTTTTTGTTGACCAGATTAATATTTTAGATAAGTTTATTTATTATCATAGGCATATAATATATAATATATAATATATAATATATATTATGTAATTATGTATTTTATCGGAATCCGGAATAGTCGGTGACCGAAGTTTATTGAAAAAGAATACTGTTAATTAAATCGTTTTAAAAATATTTCCTTTGCGGGCTGAGATCTGGCGTTGGCTTTCTAGAAGACAGTCTTTCATACATTAAGTGTTGCTTTTGTATGGGTTGACAAAGTATAGGTAATTCAAAAATTTTCCAACTTATTATTCTCGGATTTTTTTCGTGTAACGGGTTTCACACAACATACATAAATATTATATTCAATAAAAATGTTGAAGAATACTACAATAATATAATATGAGTGTAATAAAATATAGTAGGTACATAGTCCGCATAATATGTGAATTCGGTCGGACTTATCATTCTCGAGTTTTTATGCGTGTGGAAATATTTGAAAGTCCTCCAGATAAAAGTTCAGCCGAATGTATTAATACAAATATAATTAAAATTGTGAAAAATACTACGGAAATCCGACGATTTGAAATTCATGACTATGAGATATAAAAAATATAGTAAAGGTACCTACTATATTATGTGAATTAGTGGATCGGATTTACTGTTCTTGGTTTTTTTTTTTTTATAAAATTATTGTCCCAAGATGGAATTCTACAAATGTCCGAAAAAAAAAAAAATACGAATTTGCCACAAGGTATTATAGTAGGTACTCGATAGAGCTGTAAAGAATACTTTTAAAAAGTATTTGAGTAATTGAAAATAATATTGTTGAAAAAAGTATTTAGAGTAATGCTTAAATACATTTAAAAAGTATTTTAAATAATTTTCAAATACTTCAAATATATTTATAGTATATATATATTATTCATGTTTTATTAATATAGGTATGTAATGATAATAGTACAAAATATTTACTGACATATTATGAACAAATAATATTTTTGAAATGTATTCTTAATATAATTATATGACCGATTGACTTATACATTTCAAAAATATATTTTGTTCAGAAGTACAACCTATTATTTATAAATTAGAAAAAAAATTAAAATCAAGTAAATTAAAAATATTTAAATATATTTTAAAGTAATTTAAAAATAGACCTGTATCAGTACCATTTTTAATTGTGTAATCATGATATTTGTTTAAAAAAAAAAAACATGTTTACGCATTTAAAATTTTTTATCAATTTGAGAATATTGTAGAAAGCTGAAATAAAAAGTAAATTATAAAAAACAAAATTCTCTAGCGACTGATGGAGCCGATTTTTGATATATGCATTTTTACACATTTTATAAGTTGTTAAAAAAATTAATATTTTAACAGCTCATAAACCGTGTAAAAACACATATCTGACAAATCGGCTCTATCCGTCGGTAGATAATGTTGTGATTATAGAAGCACGTCAGCGATAAAAAGGGAAATGAAAATATCCACGCGGCCGCCGGTACGGAAAACGGTGCCCGGAATTAAAATATATAAAGCGTGATGTTTTCTCTTCCACGAAAAACCGTCTATTCGGAGTTGCATATTATTTAATAGATTAATAAAAAGAAACGTATTTTTTTTTCTATTTAATATAAAGCAATGATATTTAAACGAAATTATGATGATAGATTTTTAAATACAAATTAATTAAGAGTAAAACGGTTTTTTGTTTCTTTTGAAAATTTGTTAAATATGTATATAAATTCAAAATTGTGTAAGATAATCTAAACAATTATTATCAATGTTGTATATTTATTATTCGTTTCGAGCACACAAGAATATACTACCATAATAATAATTTTAACTGAAAATTATTATTAAAATATCGTAGAGCCATAAAGTGTTATGTACATTATACGTATTACATGTGTACATATAATATATGTATTTAACAACTAGTATGTAATATATTCTAAGACCGCGATGTAGGTATACGGTATACCGTTATTATAGGTGTCAATCAACAGAGAAATTAATTATAATATAATGGGAATTAGGCCTATAGGCAAAATACTTTAGTGATGTCATTGATATAGATCAGGCGGAAAAATTTTGTCGTTTTTTGTATTGAACATATAATATGTATATGAAAATAAGTAAATTTTATTTGTATTAATAAGTAGTGGTGGATTTGGGGAGGGACGCAGGGGGACGGAGCTACTCTTCATTTTTTTTCGTGTTTAACAGCGTACCCCTTAATTTATTTATCGGGGAACGCAAAGAACGTAGTGTTTGTTTTAATTTTTATTTAATATTTTTAAAAATTATAATTTTTTTTTTTTTTTGGAAAAATCGTGAAATTACGAAAATGAAGTTTTTTGCCCTTATCACATAAGTTTTAGATATAAAATGTTGAATAGTTGATCTTATTAAATCATATTGGTATCAATAGCGGGTAATAAATAATCTTCATTATCCGTGAACGGCTACAGCCTAAAAGGATGGTGAAATCAATGCGACACCGATAAACTTAATTTCGGTCTACATCTACAACTGCCTGGATTATTCATTTAAAAGGAATTAAAAGTGTTAAATTATTTTGAAAGAGAAATGCTTAAACTATGCTATCTTGAAAATAATATGTAACCTAACAATGATGTAAAAAATACTATAGATTTTTCTATTCTATTCATGTTATAAAATAATCTAAAATGTCCCTTGGTTATGAAACTTTGGATAGGGGGTGTAGGGCACGAAGTCCTCCACGGCTTACTTTTTCTCTAATATGTCTCGGAACGCTGATTTTTTAACCAAGCTCAGAGTCCGTCCTTATTTTTTTTTCCAATTCAACCACTGTTAATAAGTACGGTATTTAAAAACCGTAATCAAAGTTTAATATAATATGTAATGAATAATGCAATCATTATTATATCTTAGGAAATGTATAATATATGATATGTATTTAGATGACTAATACTATATTATTATGACTAATGATTTAGGATATTATAGACGGTCCATAATTTATACAAGATGCTGGAAATTGGAACACTGCTGAAAGAGACAGTACATTTATTTATAAATGCCATTTGTCTAACGGTCCCTTTAACCGGATCCCTGGAACGAAATGTTGTAATTTGTAAAGATCAAGCGGTCCATTATAAACTGATGAATTTAAATTACCTACCTGCGTTTAATAAATAACACTTTATATTGAATGTATTATGTAATGTTATAAAACGGGAGGTTGACGATGAAAGGAGTTCTACAAAATCGCAAAGACATCTATAGACATCTGACGGATCTAGGCGATATGTATAATATGTGAAATGATTTTGTCTTCTTGTGAACTTCAATATGGAGTGAAATTGTTATCGATTAATAACGATAAGACATTTACGTACAGACCTCTAATAAAATAGCATTCGTCACGGAAGGCGTTACGCAGAAAATGTCAAGAGTGCGGCGTAACCTATTTACTTTCCCACGAGAGTACAACCGTATACCTGTGCCCTGTTATTTACCCGTCCGTAGTACATCGGATCGTACCGTTCTACCTGATAATTCGAGGCGTGACCCGGCGAGCGTACGATTATAAGGCCTAAACCGCAGCTAACTTCTCTTATTTATCAACGAAAAGGTGTCCCGAATGAAGGTCATTCCTGTACGTAAACAAGGATCAAAAAAGTATATATACCTCCTGCAAATGTCGGCTTGTATATGATATACATCGTCGAAACTGAATAAAACGCATAACATAATCGCAAGCTCGTCCATCCAGGGCGGGATGACCACGTGTCCCGTTTAAACACGAATTGTTCTGTTTTTAGTATTGCGTCCCGTTGTCCCGGCAAACTTCCAGCGGTGCACTTATTATCCCGTTTTTTAAAGTAGGTCCCGTTAAGGTATAACACATTTTTTTATTTTTTTTTGATAATAAGAAATGATAAACAATTTAAAAGTCAAAATTTTTTTTTTCCTTTGGAATTGTTAATTGTCAATTCAACCGAAAAAATCAAAATAAAATTGGCGCATTTTCATAATTTACTTATTCACCGTTTTTTCAACAATATTTCTTGATTTTTAGGGCAGATTTATGCAAATTATTATTTTTTCAATTAACTCAAATTAATTAACTAAATTTATAAAATTATTTTTAACTGATATATCAAGTGAAACTAGAATAGCGATACAATATGATCATGTGATAGTAAGATGACGGGGTGAGTTAGACCAAATTTTTGGTTTTTTATTTTCGAAATATGGTTACTCTAATCCGGGGTCCAGATTCAACAAGATTTATTGAAATACTTATGCAGGCGTTTTTACAAAATACATATTCTAAAAATGCTTTATTATATATACGCGAATTTTTTTTTTTTTTTGTTAAGACACCTAAACAAAAGAAATATAAGTTCAATATAGTTTATTGCATAAGTTATAAAAATAACTTTCCCCTTGTAGCTCTACTTACTTAATCATAATATATTATAGCAACAAATTATTTCTCGCCTCGGAGTAACAAAACAATAAAAATGATATACGAAATATTCTTTAAAAGTCCTATTATAATTTAGTGCAATATATTTTATTGCACAAAGTATATGTGTATGTAATAGTGGACATTTATGAAGGGGGCGAGTACAAAAGTGAGGAGTTTGTGTGGAAAAACTAAAGATTTTAGTGTCAGAATAATAGGAGTACAACGGGGTTCAGTTTTGAGTTTTTCTTTATTTTTCTTAGTAATATATGAAATAACAATGGATATACAAAGGAGGTATTATGGTGTGTGCTGTTTGTAGATTCTACGGTATTGGTAGGGGAGTCCTTAGAAAGTGAGCAGTATACTTGAAGTCTGGAGGAAAGTTCCTGAAGTTAAAGGATAGATGAAGGATTAGTAAGGATAAACCAAAATATATTGAGTATGATTTTGGATCAAAGGAGCACGAAGCTAACAGGAAATAGCAAGTAATACATTTGAGCGAGGAGAAAGTGGGTGAAGATAAGAAGTTTAAGTATTCAGCTTCTGAAGGATGGTGGTTTCGAAGAAGATACGAATTACAGGATTAAGTATGGATGGATGAATTGGAGAGGACCACCAGGAATTTTGTGTGACAATTTGGTTAAAAGGTAAATTTTATAACATAGTGGTGAGGTTTGTAATGACCAAAAAAAGGTATGGGATATAATAGAGAGTGATTTGATGTGAGTGGGTTTAAGTGAAGATAACGCGGGATTGATGCAAGTTGATGTGCATGACCACAAATAGTTGTGAGAAATGGCAAAGGAGAAGAAAAAGTTACATCATATATACCATACATATCTAAATATATATTGATGCAAATTATTATCTCATAACATACGAGTATATGAATGAAAAATCAAGTCAATTAAAAAATTTAATATTTAAATTTATAATAGAATACATTTGTAGATTTGTAGAAGTGTGATTAGAAACTCCAAAAAAATATAAATTTGCATTCAAATCCAGGCTTACTCTAAAGTCTAAATTTGGTGACAAATAAAAAAAAAATATATATAGGTAAGTATATTATGTAATATTAGAGAAACAAGGAATGTGATCATTTTTTTTTTTTTATTTGGCTAATGGAAAAGGCATGACCTTTCTGATCCCCTAGTCTCCATAGATAGAATCTTTTCATACTCCCGCATGTTTCCCGCAATCATTTTATCAAATAGAACTTTTTTTGTACAAACAAAATTTTTGGTATGATTTGGTATTGCATTTTTGTCAGATAGAACCTATTACTTCTATATAGTTCAAAAAATAATTCACATTCAAAGACTTAATTTATATATTATATTTATAAAAAAAAAAGTTTTTCTTTTTTTGAGATAATTTATGTATATATGTACAAGAAATTACTTTTTGAAAAGAAAAATACAATTTGGAATCTTTTCATACTAATTTTGTGACTTAACAGGGCAGTGAAAAATAATAATTATCTTTGTTGAATCTCTAAAATATTTAGGTGATTATTCCTTATCAGCCCTCTCCTCAATTTAGTAGTATATTATAAGACATACAAAAATGCAAGTACGTAAAAATTTATAAAATGGTCCACAGATGAATAAATATAATATGTAATTTAAAAATTATATTATTTTCGTAAGTATTATCGAAAACTAATGTTTTGCTAAAAAAAATTGAATTTCTGAAAGAATGCACGTGCAAATCTCAGACCTAGTTATTTATCGTATCACTGCAGTATGCGATAGCGCTCTTTTTATTTTAATTTAGTTTAATTTTTAGTGTAATTATTCACATGGATATGTTTATTATAATATTATCGCCTTATTCGTAGTTTCACATTTAACGATACATTTCCATGTCTTGTTTCATCTTGTCCAAATGCGTTATTTTATTATGCTAACTAGGCATCGTGCAAGTACCTGCGGTTTATGGCTGCAGGATGATATAAAAGATGTGCGTTGAAATATACATTTTCTTTCGACATTTAAATGTTCTGGAAAATATATTTAGATTTCAATTGATGGTAATAAAATATATGGGTAACTTTCGTTTCGTTTTTTTTTTAAAGAACATTATACGAGTTTATCATAGTATATATATTAAAAAATCAAATAAAAAAATCTAGTATTTAGTAAAATTCAAGATTATTTTTGGAATGAACAATGTTTATATAAAAAGTTTTATGATTATAACGGTTAGATATAATATCATAAAAAAATAATACGGTTACATTTTTTTTTTTTTTTATTTAGAATACTCATATTTTAAATATTTTTAGTTTTTGATATTGTTTTAAAAATACGTCGACATGTCGATGAAAGTGAATAAATTATGTTTCTAATATTATGTGACGCATCATAAGCTTGAATATTTTTTTTTTATAAATTGATAAACATCAAGAATTACAAATATTATTTAAAAATAAAACCACGTGTCTGTATATCTATGTATACATATACAGTTGTTATTATGGTAAAATTTCCGTACGACGTGTATAGGCATTTTTAATTATGTACAATAGAAAAAAGCATGTGAGCGAAATACGGTATATTGTGAATTAAATAATTTAAATTTAAATTAAATATCCTAAAATGTGACGATTATATAATCGGTAGTCGGATACGAAAATATATTATACGCCTAGTTCGAAGAACTGTTATTGATTCGACATTTTGAGATTGATTGACATCCAGTGGCAGACTAAATATCACAGTATGACTTTATATTTTGTCTAAATGCTATTTTATGATGGAATTATTCTGATAATTTATATTTACACTAAATGATTATTGTTATTATATTCTATAAATGTTGTTTTGGTAAATAATTAACGATAACATATAAACGTAATACTCATTTGTATAATATATAATCTTGGGAAAATTTTTTTTTCAAAATTAATTTTACATAAATGGTCTTGAAAAAGAATGCTGCATTTTTACTCTCAAAATTGGCAGAGAATAAAATATAATCTTTTAATTACTGGATAATAAATACTCTCGTTATTACCAGATAATTAAGATAATTAATAATGTTCAAAGGTTCCAATATGCCCCACTAAATTTTCAACCAACACTTTGGTTCGACTGTGACTTGAAAAATATCGTAATATCCTGTGAAACTTGTTCATTAACGTTAAGGAGCCGCAACACCAACGTAAAATCGATCTAAAAGCGAGATAAAACTGTGTGACTTTTAAAAGTCACATTTCAATTCTGTTTGCGCATACCGATAACCTGCGCGCAGTCGTCGACGTTTCATGAATTGTTTATAAATTTTGCTTGAGTGTCTGTATTGGGTTCATTGTAGCGATTTGTCATATAGTCTGATTTTGATTTGGAAAACAGATTTGAATTTATCGATAAATTAACTTGTAATCGAATTTTTTACTTTTTCAATATTTACATCCAATATTTTAATATTTGGTCTACAAATATTTATTAATTTTCAATTATATAAAACAATTTCAAGTAATAAATAAGAAAAAATTTAAAAAAAGTAAATTTCATGTCGAGTAAAAGTAATGATGATAATAATTTTAAATCCGTTTTAAAAATCTCAGTATAACTATTCAATCGCTACGATGGACCAGAACTCGGTATTTATAGTGTGTAAAACTCGCCCACAGAGAGCCACCTTAAATGTTATTTGTGGAACAATTATTTTTCTAATGGAAAAATAAAACTTTTGGTTGAGGGAAAAATAGACTCATTGAAAATAGATATTCACTTAAAACATGATACACGAATAGTTGTATTAATGGAGGGTCTCATGTTCAAATAAATGTCGATTGATAAAACCATGCACTTATATTATTCGATTTTATTTCCTATTGTATTGTGAAATTAACAATACTATTTTTTATATAAAATTAAAAAATTAATAAGTTATTCAAAAAATGCAATATTCTTATAAAATAAATAAATATATATTATAAAAATAACAATATTCGAGTATTTATTTATAACTATTTTATTGTAAACCCGAAGTCACAATAGTATACACTTTTATTTTGCGTATACGTATTTCAACAACTATATTGTCATCTCCAACGTGTACCTACTAATAACTAAGCTTAATATGTATACCTACGCAAAATAAAAGTGTATAATATTGTGATTTTGGGTTTATAATATAATAATTATAAGTATTCACAAGTACTTATATTTATATGTGTTAATATTTATTTATATTCTCATTTTTTACAATACGTATTTATTTTTATTTTTAATATATTTTTTTTGTTAATGAATTTGTTAACATCTCACTTCTACATCAACAAACATTTTATTAGTTACAAACATATTGTTAAATCACAGGTATTTTCAGTTCAGTATGAAACTCTTTATTCATTTTTTTTTTTTTTTTTTTTTTGGAAAAACCTTAAAATATTGATTTTATAAAACTGGAATTGGAATTAAAAGAACTTACCATCAGACCCTTGAAATAATACCATTTTATAAAACCATTTTTCATCATTATGCGTATAGAGCATATTTTTTTTCTTAGTACATTTTTTTAGATTTAAATATTAAATAATTTCTAGTTATTACATTTCTAAATATTATAATTGCTACAAAATTTTCCTTATATGATAAATTAGTTTTAATTTAGTCTTTATGGATATAGTATAATAAAATAACATAATATCATTATTAAATATAGACATAAAATTATAATTAAAAAATTAATTGAGCACGTCAATTAATTGTATTCGCAATCTCACCGTTTATATTTTACTGCCATACGAAAAAGGCCTATCGTAAAAATAAATATTTCTGACGCGTATAACAAGGATAAAAAAAAATGGACACTTAAGGATCTTTACAGCTTTTTAACTGAGTAAATCAAATGTAAAACATATTAAAATGATCATTAATATACAGTTAACACACTTGATATTTTTTAATTATCATTGCGGACAACGTTTGAAATAATTTAAGTTATTATTACAAAAGTTACACGATTGATATTTTTTATATTATATAATATATATACATAGAAATATATATATATTTTTTTATACTCATATTAAGTGTTTTTAGATAGTTTTTTTTTATGTTAAATGTAGTCACATATTGTTTTAATTAAAAACGACAATTTAAGTTGTCAAATGCCATTTTTTTCAGTACATTTAATGTCCATTTGGAGGGATATTTTAAAATAATATTGATTTTGATCAAACACATTTTTTATGATTAGGTATTAAAAAAAAAAATATTCATATAGTTATATATACATATAAGTAATATGTATATTATATATGATGATGTTCGCGCTTTGTTTGAAATAATATACAAATTGATTAAAATAATAATTCTATATAATATATTATACAAGTTATTACTTTCGTAAAATAGCATTTTAAAATTAGTATTATTGAAGTAGTACCTAATAATCATTATTTGCATATAGTATTATCATTTAATACTATCATTTAAAATTACGTACGAGATCGAATGTTTTATCATTAAAAATGTGCGTATACCTAAGTGAAGGATAAAATATAATATGTGCATTACGAAATATAAGTTTCAATATAAAATCTAGATGAAATTAATTCATATATTATTCCGTACACGTCTACAGACCAAGTCATTCAGTTATGATGCGAAAATAAATGCAACGACTCGTCTGTTACCAAAAATATTATATTATATACAATTATTACAATATATTATAATATATTATGTACCTACTTGTGCTTTCACTATATTTGACAAACAATTTTATTTTGAATGCTTAAAAAAGGAAAGGTAATACAATTAGTCAAAATCATTAGTCGTAAGAGGTCAGATATAAATGTGTTGTGAAAATATCGTTAAAAAAATGTTTTTATTGTAAAAACAAAAATAATAAAAATCCCGAAAAATGCACAATAAAAATAATTAAATTTTTTTATTTTTGATGAATATAAAATACAAAAGTTTGGTGATGGATATGTTGAATTTAAAATCAATGATAAATAATAATTTATTTTCATAAAGCGTTTCTGAACGAAACTTCATGTAAAATGCATAAATATAACTTAAAACTTACAAGCATATTTATATTGTACCTATATATTATTTACTATCAATTTAAAAATCTAGTGTACGAATAAACTTTAAACGTCTAACCACGTATTGAATGTTCAGGTCTTGAAATCTAAAAATCACCCTTTTATTACTTAAAACCTCAAAATATATAATTGCTATTAGTTACAATATATTAATATTAAATTATTAAATTGAAGATTATAAAAATAAATCAAACCACAATCTATAAAAAAAAAGTGTAAACTCTGTATACCAAGATCAAGGAACTGCATATCTAATTCCAATCATAATCAATAGTACAATAACTATTGATGCTTTATTAGATACAGGTTCATGTGTAACTTTAATGCGTAAATGCTTAGCACCTGAAGAAAAGAATATTTCCACGGCAAGACAGAGGTTACAAGACACTCGCAAGTGACTGTACACCTTATGGTTGGTTTTCACTTAGAATACAAGTAAGCAAAATCGATTATTATATGCCACGAGTGGGATCGTGTGAAAACTTACCAGTAGCATGCATTTTAGGCAGAGATTGGCAATCAGCTGTTAATGTTAGAATTATTTATGAGCCTAATATGTAGTAAAACATGTATTACTACTACAAGTTCATACCAACATTTCCAATGCATTTTGGGTTCACAAAATAACATTGTTGGTTGCATAGCCAAATATGATCCCAATAATACTACTAATAAAGAACTTGATTTAAATCCTATTTCAAAACAAAGCATCACAGTAGAATTTCCAGTCATAACAATGTAAAATTTGTCTAATGCACAACAAAAAGATCTTGACTATTTTAGTAAGGAATTACGAAGACATTTTTTCTATATCTGACAATGAATTAGGTTTATTTTTAGAGTTGAAAACGGAGATAAACTTAACTGACAATAAGCTTTTAAAATGTAAAGCTTATAGTATTTGTACGAGTATTTGAACCAGACCGTCAATTTATGGAACAACAATTACAAAAATGGGTAAAAAGTAAGGTATGCTGAATTTTAAACTCACCATTTGTAGCGCCATCCTTTTTTATTGATCAACCCTTTTACGAAACAACACCTAAAAGATTAGTAATAATTAACCACTCAAGAACCATTAACCAAAAAACAATAAAAGACCCATTTCCAATAGATCACATGAATGAAATGGTAAATAAGATATGGATGTAAGACAAGCGTTCAACAATTTCAAAATCAAAGAAGAGCATATTTATAAAATAGCTGCTGTTACTCCAGATTACCATGTTAATTTTGTCGGGCAATTTTTGGTTCAACAAACGCATCTGTAGATTGGTTCGTGCCATTTCTTTTGCTTATGAATACTTACTAGATAATGGACTAGCTAAATATTATGATAACCTAATAGCTGGTCATGATTCGTTTGAGGAACACTTGGAATTTTTAAAACAACTTTTCGGAACAACTAGAAAAATGGTTTAAAATTTTTAAAGTCAAAATGTAATTTTGCGGCTAGAGAAATAAAACTGTTGGGGCGTATAATTGATGAAACCGGTGACCGTCCAGATCCTGATGGCATTAAGGTAGTAATTAGATACAAATCTTTAAATATAATTCAAGAAACTCAAAGCTTTCTTGGATTTGCTAATGTATTTCGTCTAAGAATAAAATCTCTTGCTAAAATAGTTAAACCTCTAACAGATGTACTAAAAAAAAAAAAAAAAATAACAATAATGTTAAAAGTAACAGTTAAGTTAAAAAATTGATTTTTCTCAATAATGAACAATTACAGTCATTTGTCACTTTAAAAAATGCTCTTATTACTATACTCATTTTGGCAATTTTACAACAAGATGCACCTCCTGTATTAGAAACAGACGCCATATATATGATGGCTTGGGAGCTTGTTTAACTTAGATTCAAAATGAAGAAATATGCTAGAATATGCTAGTCGTTCACTAAAAGATACTGAAAAACGTTACCACAGCAACGAACTGGAGGGAACTGTTATTTACTAGGCAATCACGGAAAATTTTTGATTTCACTTACTGGGAAAACAGTTTAAATTGCTCACAGATAATTACTCAACTGTATACATAGTCAATAAAGCTAAATTAAACAGAACATTTGTATGATTTGATCTTGCGACTATCAACTTTGAGCCAATATATAGACCAGGTCGTGAAAATAAAAAGCGTATCATCTTTCTAGATACTCACAGCCAGAGGTAGTAGACAATATATGCATGGGAGTTGTAACATCACCTAATAGTAATCACCAGCTAGCACAAAAATCTGACGCTTATTGCCAACAAATATTCAAAAAATTATCCATGGGCAATAGTACAGAAACCTTAAGATAATCAAAACTTTCATTTAGGCTTGAAAATAGTATCCTTACACACATTCCTAATATTGTCAAAGCAGAACATCAAACTGTTGTACCACATGCATATCGTACAAGCATTTTAAAATTATACCATAACAATTCTAGTCATTTTGACCAAAATAAATTCACTCAAGATGATGACGGAGTACACAGAGAAAGAATAGAAGCATGTACATTCAACGTTATACTACATGTCAAAGGGTAAATCACAGAGGACATTACCTATACCTGAAATCCCATTTGAAATTATCTCTACAGATCATTTAAGTTTAACTCCAACTACAGCAGGTAGTCAATATATACTTGTACATATATGTCATACAATGCGTTATGTTTTAGCAAGACCTACTCAATCGACTTCAACAGAAGAGGTAATTCATTCTCTAGAGCACATCATATTTAAATATGGATCACTTATAATATACATATCAGACAATGCTAAATCTTTTACCAGTCAAAAACCCAAACAGACTTTCTTAAAATATGTAATTTCTCTTGCAATAACACCTCCTTATACTTTATAATCAAACGAACTTCTCGAACTTTCAAATGCAACTATTATTTCAGTATTAAAAAAGTTTGTTTAAAAAAATGAAAATGATTGGTATATAAAACTACCAAGTGCTATTCTCGCCATAAATATAACTAAACAAAGTACAGCTAATTTATCTCCATTTTTTTTTTGTTTTACTTTACGGTTTTCAATCTTGAATCCCATCTGATGAACTTCATTATGTAATTATTGCTTCTGAACTGTCTAGACTACAACAAATTTCAGAACCAGCTGAGACCCGTAAAATTGTTGTTGAAAATCTTGAAAAATGTCACGAATTCAATAAACGAAGATATGACCAAAAACGTCTACAAGAGTCTTTCCAAACAGGTGATTTGGTATTGTACAACTGAATCAAAACCACAGACGACAAACTTACTCCAAAATATAAAGCGCCGTATGTGATTCAAAATCCAGTTGGGGCCGTTTGCTATAGAATAATATGTCCTGAAGATAAAAGTAGGAATCTAAAATAGTACATGTACAAGATCTAAACGAATATGTCAACCAACCCAATATGGATACACCAGAGACCAGAAAAATAATTTTTTTCCCCTAAAAAGGCAAAATGCATAAATAACCTTAAAGTATTTCACAGGCCTAAAACTTAAAAGAAAAAAAATATGATAAAACAAATATATATACGTGATGATTATGAATATAGATCAATATAATGTCGATTACTTATGTAAAAAGAAATATATTTATGAATATCAGATTATTTACGTACAATTTCGAGTTACTAACATTACAATATCATACTTCATAATATTATTATTATATTTTTACTCATAACCAGTTGTTATATTATATTATATCATGATAATGACACGTTTTTTAACAATATTTTTCCCTTTATTTTATTTATTGAGTGTACAGAGTATAATATTGACGGTATAATTTATACGAATACAATACTGGTGTAGTATATTATATGTATAACCTGACCACGGTATTTTGAAGTGTGCTCGAATCAAGTGGGTTCTGTCAACTGAAAATCTTATTTAATTAATTTTATTGCACTTTGCACTCAAATACAGATTACACATACGTGGACTCAGTTGGCTTTTTGTGTCGATTTGTAAACACGGGAAATTGATTCGTTATTTGCCAATGTGGTGACAATAATAATTGAATCAGTCTCTGCAAGTACGTTTTTGAAAATAATATTGAGTGAAACGGTCATTTTTCGAACATTACGTTATACAGTACCTTTGTAGTTTAAAATATTTATGTGTAATTTTTGAAAGTTCTGGTATATTGGTCAAAAAGTGTTAGGATCCTTGACTCGAAATTGTCGGCAGACGAGCCAATTGAACTAAAAATCAATGTTAGTTCGATGTTCCCGTCGGTGCATGTAATACACCTAATGTAGGACAAGGGTTCATTTGTTTTGAATTATGTAGATATATAGATAATTAATAATTATATAGACAATTATTACATTGATTGCTTTATTTCCAGTACAATCAAAATTACGTTAAGATGATTGACTATATAGGCAGGCAGTTATAAATTAATATTATTTATAGTTAAATTCAACCTCTTTTAGTCTAAAAAATATACTTTTAATATAGGTACATAAATAATTTACAAAAAAAAAAAAATATATATTAATGTATTGAAAATACAAATATTTAAATTCAATTTTTAATAATTCACTAGCTGGTATGGAAAAAGTTTTAAATACATTTTTCAAAACATTTTCTAGCATTTCTTTTTCGGTTTTTATTTCTTCAAAATATATCTATATTATACGTAAATGATCTTTTTTTAAAAGAGGCACTGTAAATTGAATTGTCCCAAATTGAATTATTGAATGAATTACACAGAAGTAAACATTCTGTCTAATTATAAATCTAGTAACCAAATCATACCAAGTATATTATTATCTAATATGAACACTGAACAGTTTATGCGTTACCAATGAAAAGGTGCTATCTAACTGTAATTATACATAATTGTATCTATAGTTCTAATATTTATGGTAAAATGTTCATAATAACAAATTATTTTGTTTATAATATTAGTATGAAAAAGTTCTATATAACTAAATAGAGATTATAAGTTATAACGGATGATTGATATCGTTATTTAACAAGTGGAACCTTATTTAAAATTTAGTACCTATCCAATTTTATTGTTTCAATAGGATAATCCGATAATAACAAAAAAAGTTACATGCATGTGTTTAGATATTAAAAAAAGATTTCATAGTAAATTTAAAAGTATGAGTTAGAATCGTTCCACGAATTTTTGTTATAAGTAATATTTAAAAAATAATATATAACCGATTAAATATGACATTATCTACTTACGACGAAGAAGGAGTCGAACCAACTTTTAAATAAGCGTGTCCCCAAAACTTGTAACATATACCTAATAAAAATAAGTACACATAATATTTAACTATTGCTATGCTTAAGTGTGGATTTAAAACTAAAAACGCTTATTTCAAAAATTACAGAGAACAAAATTGTCAAAATGTTTTAAACCAACTATAAGCATTTTTATAAATGTGGATATGAAAAAAATCGTAAATCTATAATGTATATACGGTTTAAACAATTAAAATCGTCTCTTTTATAATACTAAAAATATTAAAACTGTTTATTGCCTATTATGTATTATTTAATATAAAATGAAAAATTTATTAGATGCTTTCAAAAACATTATTTTTTTAAATTTTTTTCTGTAATAATTTTACCTGTAAAATAGCTATAATTTACAAATGATTTACGACCGATTCAAGAGAATATGAATTTGTATTTTTAATGACTCATTTCTACGTCCAGGAATAGAATAAATAACTAAATAAAAATGTTAAATGTTACGATAAAGATATATAACATAAATTAATTACATTTATACTATAAAATTCAAATTGTGATTTATTACTCATATAAACCTATTCAAATTTCTATTATATGTTTATATAATATATATATATATATATATATATATATCGTAATAACCGTCCCATTTGTATATAATTAGTTATAATGTTCAACATTTATAATTTTCTAAATTTTACCAATTTTTTTAAAGGTCAAAAATAAAAATGTAGCTTGTTTTTTTAAGTTATTATTTTAGTCTTTAGGAGATATTGATGATATTACAAGTTAGTAATTGGTATCAAATATAGCCGATAAATTTATAATAAACACAATATACAATAAACCTACCAAATATTTAAAACATTTTATACGATTATGTATATGTAGACTGTATAGTAAAAATATAAAATAAATATAAATATTATTAGATTCTGAGCGAAGAGTGAGAAATGTATTGGTATTAATACGAGTATGATGTGTTTTTCTATGTATATTTTTTCTGTTTTTTTTTTCGGGTAGAAGAAATCGAGCAGGAGTTTAGGAATAAAGAGCTTTTTCGATGGAAAATTGGTTCTCGTTAGATATTTTAATGATGTCGTTTTTTGATTTTTCGAACAGACTTTTTAAACGTAAAAAACTACGGAAAAATGATATTATAACAGTATTTTGTCAATATCTAGATATATATATATATATATGTGCTTTTGAATAATATTATATATATCGAACTTCAATCGGAATCGTCTTTCAAACGCAATGATTTATCTTGGCTTTCAAATTTAAAAATATAACAATAATAAAATATCCTGTACAAAAACCAAAAGGACGATGGACTTATTTTCACCATTTGTATCTGGACAACTTTTTTTTGTTTAATTTAATATAATATAACCTTAATGTTTTTAATTTTTCAAAATATTTGGTGGGGTACTTTAGGAAACCCAATATTTTATTTAAATTCCTTGATATTGATTCAATTATAAATCATCTTATCCTCTGCTCTCAATTATTTAAGGTTGACCATCCTGGTCTTTAACTTCCACAAAACTTGATCTTCCGCATTCTTACCCCACCCATATTATATTATTTTCTATTACACCCCTACATATTTTTTGGTTTTACTCTTCCCCTCATTCATTCGACATATATTCCTTTTACTGCTCTTACTGCTTCTGTCTCTTCCCTCCTTAAAACATGCCCTTACCATCTCAACTTATTCTTCTTTATATTGTCTACTATTGAAATCACTCATATACTATCTCTTATATATTTTATTTCCTTTTTGGTCCCCTCTAGTCCCTCCACTCATTCATCTTAATATTTTCATCTATGCTACAGGTTCTATGGATCTAGATCTAGTTCTAGATTCTGATCCATGAATTCTCTTGTCACACAAAATATCTGACATTTATTTAACATAAGATATTGTTGTTATCAAATAAATGATAATGGTTACCGTTTATTTTTTAAATCCAATTATTAAAAAATTCAATAATCGTACTACTCGAACTTCATTTTATTATACTATATTATATTTATATACGATATAATCGTTCTAATCAATATTTAATCCACGCATAATATGGTTAAATGTACTCTAAAATATAATCATTTATTTGGATATATATGAACACATTTCGAAACTTCAAATTACAATGAACCACGTGTAGAATAATATACAATATATGCATTGCACAACCAGGGAGTATCAATATATTTCGATTTTCTGACAAATAAACGTGAATTATGTTGGTATATGTAAAAACATAGATACTAGACCATCACGAAGATTTATTAATATTGAAAATAGACAAGAAGTGTGAATGCAATTATCAAACCCTCTAAATTAGTACATGTATAATGTACCTATATATGTTTGTGGAGAAATCTATTTGGTTTTTTTTTTTGCGGATAATATATAACAGTTACAGTAATTATTTCTCTGCAATCAGTCTAACGTATTTTAATTAAACACCTGCACGAATAAGTTATATTAATTAAAAATAATATTTATTACAAATTCATTTATTTTTATGTAAATTGTAAAGTTAATTTTTTAGTACAATTTATTATAGTCACCTATTTTTTTAAAAATTAAATACAATGATACTTCATAGATCGGTGAAATGGAAAATAGGTCGACTTCAATTTTGTTTCCAGTGAAATATAATAAAATATTAAACATTGGTATTTCTAAACATATAATCAATTATTCTTATTAGGTAGGTACTTTTAAAGTTTTAGTTTTACTCAGAATGTAGCTATTATACTTATCTTCTTGGTAATTTAAATTAAAACCCAAATAAAATATTAATTTTACACAAATGAAAAAATATAATCTTGCGTGGGCGTACTAGCTATAATGAATAAATCATCACCATTTAAGACTTTTAAGCCGATTACATATAATAACATAATATAATACATATTTTATTATGGTCAAACATTTGAATTATTATACCGAATCAGGAACCAATTATTATAACTGTTTTGGTAAATACTAAATATTATCGAAATCCAATATCTCAGTATGATATATGCAATGTACACAGAAATTTCAACAAAAATAAATATCAAATAACTTGAAAATATTTAAATATATATTTTAAAATAGCCTTGTTTTGAATATAATTTTTTATTATCTTGTAATCGCAATATTCGTTAAAAAATCACGTTTACTTCATTTTTATCAACTTGAAAATATCGTAGAAAAATGAGATAAAAAATAATTTATAGAGAAATTTTTACGCGATTTAAGAGTTGTTAAAAAAACAATTTTTAAATTTTATTTGAAATGACTATAAATCTTTAAAATATGAATATATCTAAAAAAGGTTACTAAAAAGATAATGTTATAAGTTGTAATTTGTTTTTTTATTACGTATTTAAAACATGTTTAATCAAAGTTTTTCATCGCAATTGTGCAGGTACGTTACAACGTCTTCGCCAACGTTTCAAGTATTAAGGATGTATCTACATTCTATATGGTAGGAAATAATAAACACTAACCGCCTAGCTATTTATTTTCGTGCCAACAATATCAATATAAACACAAGCGGTTATACTCACGTGGGACGGGTGAAATTACAAAGTAATATATTTTCTACGAACACAATAATAATAATATAAATATTTATCAAGGCTTAAAATCGCTTCCGAAAATAGCGGCTCCGGCAGGAGACGAAAAGATTTGAGAACCGGTTAAGCGGCATTTTAAATACATAGATATCGATAAACGGTTCTTTGAATATTTAAAAAAATAGGTGGTTACCACTTATCGGCTTAAAACCACGTCTTACTTCTCATAACCGATTACCGGTTATAAGCCGCTTCTAACTTTTTAAAACAGTTAATTACAATTTAAATAGGCTTTTGACAAACATTTATAATATTTATGACCATTCGTCGTCAAACTTTTTGGTCTCGGCTTTCCGATCCCGAAATATTTATGAGATTATTACAATTATTTAGAAAATAAATCCAATTATAAAGTGAGATTTTTGGCGGCCGCAAATAACACAGTTATAAAGAACTTTTAATAATTATAAAATAATGGTCGTAAACAATGATTTTTTCACAATCGTGTCTGCTGTCACTTCAATATTTCTTTTAACCGCGGGCTAATGTATATATACCTCGTATAATCTATATACAAATATACTTCATACGTACCTAACCTATATAACATATGCATGCTTTTAACAATCGCCAATAAATCGATCAGCTGATTAATTTATATACTTCACGTTTAGTACACAGAATACCATAATGTGACAATTCCAAATCTGACAATAATATACAATATAATTAAAATTTTCATATACTTAATACATTAACAGTTTTACATCCTCGTTATTTCCCAAACTTCCCCCTAATATGTGATTGTTTGCACCTTCACATATTATTGGAGCCAAAGATGGTTCTTGGTAGTTACGACAAGCATAGCTACTAAATTATTGGATTACAATCACAATTAATATATTAATAAGTCATTATTTAAGTATTATTAATGTAATAAATTAAAACATTTGTGGAGTTAAATGTTTTTCACTGGTGTGATCATAGTGTTGGCGAAAATGAATTCCATAAATAAAAAATAGTGCACTTCGCTACTGGGCAGGATACTCTTGGTAGATGTATTGCATTTGAAAACAATGATAAATCATTGCATTTAATAAAACGATCCTGAGCGTATAGCTTCGGTGTAGTATTCATAATTCATAATATTAGTTATATATGCTCAGTACCTACCTATGTTCAACATTACATCAAAGATAAAATGTAGAAATAAATATGGTTTTACGAAATTCCGAAAAAATGAAAAATCTGGATTTGACGAAATCGTATTTTTGCCGTTTTTTCGTCATTTTTTGGTAGTTTTTCCTTACGCAATAAAAAATTTTTGAGAAAATCAAAAAATTACCTCTTTAAAGTACCAACAAGATGAAATTTGCTACAGGAAATCATGTAATCATATAAAGATCGGAGCACTCCTTCTGGTAGTAAATTTGTTAACATGCAGAAAAAATAAAAATAAACATCATTATAAAACCACTAGATCCCTCGCTACACTCAGAATCTAAAATTATTTGTTTTTTTTTTTTTAACAGAAATATAATACATTGGTTATATATTTGGTATTTAATTGCATATGATTTAATACATTAAAATGTAATACAATTATACAAATATTTGGACTGTAAACAACGAGATCTAAATTATGAAAAAAAAAAATGAGTACATATAAAATTCATTTCATGTGTAGTATTATAAATTTACCTAAAATGTATGATGTTTTGTGATATGACTTTGGTTTCCATGTTGTTTTATTGAAAAATGTAACATTTATGACCTAGATTTTTGAAACTGTTAACTGTATTTTATGTTATTGACATGTCGATAGAACTTGGCTACAAATCTTAAATAAAATCTTTGGATCTTAGTTAAAAAATTAACGCAGTATACAAATAGTTAAAAATGCTTTACAAATGAATGTCTGTTGAAAATTTGAAATATGTATTATCAGTTCTGTGTGTATATCACAGAATATACCTATTGTGTGTTTATATATTGATGACTGATAAGATTTCTACATTTATGATATGGTACTCACGCATGCGTAGAATGTACACGGTTCAGTACTGTATTTGGACTGTATTTTGATATCATGGTATGAACCTATTATTATGTGTTATAAACCCAGTATAAACAATGATAAAATGGCATTCGAAAATATAGCAACTGATTTTGCCGCCGTTCTATGCTGCCTGTGTAAGTTCCTATCAGAGACCATATTTGGATAATCTAAAAATAATCGCATGTTATTCAGATTTTCTTGGTCTTCTATAATTTATAATAATATTGTGAACAATTTAAAACATCAAAAATATCACATTAATTCATATAAATTATTTTTGAATAGTAATTGAATTGCATGTGCGTTACTTGGAATAATTGGTAATGCAATGACACTGTGTTATTCAAAAAAGTAATTGTATTAACTAACTATCCAACACTGACTATACATGTATATGCAAGCCTAAAACATCCGATATTCGCCACCTGAAAATTGTATAACTTCATTAATAATAATTTCCGCGAGTATTTTTAAGTATTTATTTTATTCTCAGCATTAAAATAAACTTAAATAAATGTATATTAAAAAAATATAATAAAATTTCGAGAATGGACTGTAGAAGTAGATTTATGCCAAATATATTTTATAAAATTTAATTTTACTTTCAATTATTTATTATTTTGTATTAAAAATAATTGTTTTCATGTTACGATCATAATATTATGTAAGGCAATATTGGCATGTTTATTGGTTGGAACTAAGAGTGTTTAAGTCTAAACATATGAATATAGGAAATATAAGAAATGATGTGCAACAGGTACGTGACATAAATGTTGTTTATGAAATAATTTTACCTCTTAAATGTATACCAATATTTAGATACATTATTTTTAATATTTAATACTTAATTTTTTACTTTAATGCACAATTATAAAAATAAACAAAATAATGTTATGTGAAAAAGAGTGAATTAGTTTGGCATAAAATAGCAATGGATTTTTCTGGAGAGACCTGACGTCTTGAATTTTTATACATTTTGAAATCAGGATTTTCCGTTGTAAAAATAAATTTCTTTACAAAAAGTTAGGATTTCCATTTTCCATTAATTTTTACTCATCTGTACAATTTTTTTTTTTATAGTACACTACAATAAATGGACAACGCATGTTTTCAACGGAATCGAATTTTAATTTGGTGACCGTAGAAATCTGTCAATTTTACAAATGAAAACACTGATTTAAAACATGCAACCATTTTGATCATTTTTGGATATCTATATTTTCACGTACCTATATTATTTATTATTCATTTTTCCATAATTTAATACTGTGTAAATAATAACTCTAAATCACATATGAAAAACAATAAACTCGAATAGTTTTTTTTCGAAGAAGAAACAACAATTATTATGAATGTAAAATAAATGTTGGTGTATTTTCCCGAGAAAATTCGTCTTCCGTAGGATATTATTGTGAGTTTTCTACCTCGTATTTGCCATTTAATCAAATTTCGTTCGGGAGCCAAAACACATCTATTTATTTGTTGACGAAATGTTAGCGTGTATGGCTTTTAAGACCCATATGCGCTCTCTCTGTCTCCAAGGCAACTTTATATTATAAGGATTCTGATATACGCACATAGTATAGAACACTGTATATATATATGTAAGAAAGATACATTATATTTACTCTTTTTGGTCTTTTTTTCCCACCAAAAAATCCCAAATATCATACACATGTTTTTTGCGGGGTCTACTTTAGATGTCCGCCGAGACTCGTTTTTATCGGACTTCCATCACGCATTTATCTATTGGAGAAAATTGCCACAAAACCGATATATATATATATATATATGGTAACTATACTGCAGTTTACATCACGTTTATATATAAGAAAAAACTTGTCCAAATATGAAAAATAAAAATATGGCTACCAAGCGTAAAATATAATGTGTTCTCGAAGTTTATATACGGTACACACATACTAATGGTTTACGAATATAATACCTATATTATTATTATATATCGTACAATATATCTATTTAATATAAATCAAAATATATGAATGAAAATACGAATAAAATTACTGTAATAATTTTTTAGGAGAATTTTTAGTAATTTTACTTGTAAATTACTATAGTAGTAAAAACTTATAGTAGTTTTAACTGCTACTACTCAGTAGTTGTTTAATGCTGAAGACGAGAACATTGTTTTTGGAAATACGTATTTGTTAAATAAAAACAAATTATTTTGTAGAAACTGGGTATTTATTTATATATATATATATATATAAATGAATTCTTATCACTAAAATCATTATTAATCAAAATATAAAACTCAAATTGCCACAACAGGTACAATGATCACAACCGGTTGGTCCGGTAAATTTGACTCTCGGATAATTTAACTCCCTGGTATATCTATATACCAACAGTGCTAAAGTTTGCACGTAGTGTTTTATGACTATATTTTAATTTTATAATTGTCATATATTATGGATTCATTTTTTGATTATTTTAGTTACACGATTTTACGATTATCGTGTGATATCGAATCATGCGATAAAACACGTTCTATACACATAACTTTAATGAAAATAAAATACTTATTACTGACAAGTTCTTAGATACATTTTATACGTAATTTATAATTAGTCATATGTCAGTATAATTTTTTACGTCCGTGTAATCTCAATATTTGTTTAAAAACATACATTACACCGATCAAAGTTATTCAAGCCTTCTTTATGATAATATTATTAACTTTTTGTAATAGAAAAAGGAGAAATTTATCTATGTTGTACCTACCATAACTACAATTCTTTGTGTAAATATCTAATGAATATGTGATTACCTGATGTTTAGATATAAACTATTTTGTATTTAAACTATTAAAATAATAAAAAATTGCTATGATACAGAGAATGGTCTCCTTTATATACGTTAATATTTGATGACTATATCATAAATACCAAAAAATCGCGTGAATAAAATATAACACATACACCCGAGTATATAACCTCCACATTAATGGTGGTTTGGTGTCCTCTTAATTTTAAATAAACTCACACCCTGCTGGAATATTATGGTAGGTATACTATAATTCTATCATTGAATTGAAGCAGTCAAATTCGCCTGGACTCACAGGTAAATTTAACTTCCCGGTAAATCTAATTGACGAAGTAGACTCAATTGAAATTAAAATATAGGTATTTTATACTCCAAATATAAGTTATTTGACGTTATCCTCTTAAATATGGTGTATGGATTCATCTCAGCGATCTCTATATTATATTATGTTCATATAAATTATTTTTATAAAATTGTTGAAGGACATTATAGTATCTATACGTAGTTGGATATAAATTTATATATTATTTAAAAATAATCTGTTCTTAAGAAAATTAAAAATAATATTATTTTATATAATATTTATATTAATATGAAAAGTTATACCTACATTTAGCAATTATTGCAGAAATGCACTAGTATAATAAATATAAAATATTAAGAGAATGTTAATAGTATTTGGTCTGTAATAAGTATTTTATTCTCCGTAAAATCGTGTGTAGGTGTTTTTACGTTTTTAAAACGTGTTTTATCCCATGATTCAATACCATATGATAATCGTGTAAATAATAATCAGAAAATTTATTCATTATATACAATAATTATTTAATTAAAATATATTCATAAAATAAGAACTGTTGGTAGTTTTACTGGGGATTTAAATTATCCGGTTAGCCCAGGCAAATTTTGGTCCCCTTTAAGATTTACCGGGGAGTTAAAATCGCCCTACACTCACCTCGTATAAAACTATAATAGCCATTAACTGTAATATAATTTTACAAACACACAATATTATATATTTAAAAAATGGTAGTTATTCAGACACGTATTGTCACATAAATCGTGGTTATCATTTATCAGTTTATTTGTCATTTTTGTCAATATTATGATGTTTATAGAGCGTGTTTTCCGTCCAATTTTACAGAAAATCTCGGCGATATGATTGATTTTCATTATTTATCGTTATTAATTATGATTATATTGAATTCGAGAGATGCACAGAAACTGTTAGAATTTATCAACGAATTCGATTACGACGTTTTAATTTTTGTAATTTTCACAGGTTTTTGTTACTTCGTGAGAATATTCTCCGATAATAATTTTCTTGAGAATATACTCAAGAATATTGGTAACGCGGTAACTGAGAATATTCTTTACTCACATCACTGGATAAATTCATAATTTTCATAAAACAATAATTTATCTCGAAAATCTAATTTCAAGTAATATTGTAATAACACATTTATCTATGTACACACAGACACAGGGCGGTGACGTCACAGGTACATTATACTAGTTGAAGCCTCCCGAGGTTAAATAAACGGATAATATTTTTACGAATTGCCTTACGGATAAATCCTAAAGATTATTATAATAACCATCATAATCAAAAACTATTAACTGAAATGTGAAAATATATTCAACATTCAACAAATAAACAATAAAACATAATATAGTGCTTATATAAAAGAAAATGCGAAAACCGAAGTCTTTAATTTTTTTGCGTAAAAAATCTTTAAAATCAAGGGTACATTTTGAACAAAGTTTACGACGAACCATTCATTATTTTATTTGTATGTAGACATTTTCGGGAAGTAATTCGTATAGAAATTTTAATTACCTGTCTATATTATTATTATTATTTATTGATTTTTTGATATTTTCTTTAAGAGAAAAGGCGAAGGAAAAGAAGAAGAAGATTTTATTTTTTTTTTTGATAATATTGACTTTTTTTTTATTTACTATACGGATGGAAGGCAGTTTGTATATTTTCAGAAGCAACTATACTCTATACTGTCTATAGTGTGCTGCGGATGTCATAGGTATAAAATATACGTCACAGGTCCAAAAATGTACCAATATTAATATTATAAATAAATATTATTGATGCCGTGAATTTTTTCATCACATCGATTCTGTTTTCTTGACCATTTAATCTGGATTTTTCTCGATGAGTCAGAAAAAAAGAAAGCTTAAATCGGCTTACAATATACATCATATATAGTATAAGAATGAACTAATACAATTTCACAACCATTTTGTTTTATCATAATATACGGTAGAATGGTTTTAAATTTGGAGAATTTGGATTTCTTTAAGCTAACCAATTCTTAAAAGCCATGTATTGAATTTAACTTACATAATATATGTAAGTATATATAGTAGGTATTTTTCGATAAGAATAAAAATAAAATACAAGTTAATGGTAAATGACAACATTTTGAAAATTGTTGAAATAAAAAAAAAAATTCACATACGTTTGAACTTTTGATGGTAAAAATAAAAATGGAGCCAATAATATATTGTAGGATTTGAATTTCCAAAAAATAACAAATTAAAGATTATATTTTTATGAAATTTTGGGTTTTTTATTATCATAATACTTATAAAAATTAATAACAATCATACTTTGTGGAATATATCATATCATCTACATTTTACAATTATAAATTAACAATGTAATATTATAATATTATAATGGATTGTATACAATAATTTCTTAAATATATAGCTAACATATTTAATGATTAACTACCTAAAGGCTCACTATAGCGATTTTGAAGGTTTTATTTTTATTATCGTTTTATAACTATATAAAATTTATTATGCTTGTTTACCATTTTTCAAAACAATTTTGATTTTTAAGAAAATTTGTGCAAATAACCTTTTTTTTTCATTTTATTATTAACTAACTTATAATGTGTAGTCCCGGTTCAACGAATATAGTTTTATATTCAGATCTTTACATAAGTATCTATTAGCTAGCATAAGCCGTACTAGATTTTTTTTAAAGAGGGTCCAAAATGAATTTTATAATTGTTAACCTTATTAAATGTATGTATTAATTTTTTTAAATATATAAAAATGTATTTATGTTGAAAAAATTTTGGATGGGATCTGGAACCATTGGAATTTCTTTCAGATATGGATCAATATATTAGTATAATATTTAAAATCGATAATTAATATTAAAATATTATTTTAATGTATAAATTGATCCCATTATGATCCTAAATCTAAAATTTATTGAATTGCAGCCATTTAGAATTGGGAAAAAATCGATTATTTTATAATACATTAAATAAATAAATAAACATAAATATATAAATAGTAACCTACCCGATATTATTACTTCGATAATGTTGACGAACGGGATTTGGCAAAACGGATTTCGGAGAAACGGACCTAAATCAATTATAATATTTAGGGGAAACCTGGGCATGATGGGAAATTGAATTATCTTAAATCAGGTCAATTACATGTACAATAGAACTACACGTGTGAGGTACATGCTTGCTTATAGATAGAAATATTTTGTTTGTACTAGTCATTATACATATATAGGGTACTTATTAAAAAGCAATCTAAAAACTTAAATTTTGTTCATCTAATTTTTAATGCAGAATATAGTAATTTTCAAAGTTATTGTCTTTTGTTTAATTTCTACATAAATTTATAAAGATTTATAAATATATTTGTTGTATAATTTTTAAGCTTTATATACACGTTGATTATACACGTGTCCTATCTTAAATCAATCATGTCTCATTTTATCTCTATAAGAGGTTAAGGTGATAAAGTTGGATCATTTTGGAAAAAAACAAAATACCGCTTTTAAAAAATGTACGATATTTTTATTTTGAATATGAACTTAAAAATTTCGTATTATCATTTTGAATTTTATGGTACTTATTAATTATTAATTAGGTATTATAATAAAACAACATTATGAATAAGTAGTCAGGGCTTGAAATCGCTATTATTATTTTTTGTTATAAAATATACCTTTTAAAACGTTAATTAAATTTTGCGATATAACGTTTTCTGTTTTGAAACTTTATTTACATTTTTCAATATATATATTATATATTGATAAGTATTTAAGATTTTACGTTATAATACGTTTTCCGATTTAAAACATTATCGATATTTGCTATTATAATTATAACGTTTACAACCGACGAAAAGAACATCATTCAAAAAATTCAAAAAATAGCGTCAGGGACCATACCTTTCTGTGATATTAATACATGGTATAATGATTGTAATAATCTTTTCAATTTGATATTATGTTAATAGTAATTTAAATTAAGATATTTACCCCAACGTTTTGACGTGGATTCCACATGGCGCTTATACGTATAGGTAAGTTACAAGTATTACCTATTTAGGTATATAATATTATTATCGTGAACTTGTATTTCTGCTGCAATGACTCTGTTTATGTGTTCAATGTGCGTTCAAGGTATATTTTATTTTGAAAGTTATTTTTACCGATAATAACTTTCGATTCCTATGTAGCCTGTAAATTGGCCACAATGGGCGTAAATCAATAAAACGCGCACTGCAGGTAATTTAGCGGACTTAAACGTTGCATATACTAAATCGGCTTTTTGCGGTGGTAAAAACAGTGTGTAGGTATACACATACGTATATTACTCATACCGAACAAACTGAAAAGAAATTAAATTTCTTTAGCGTTCATTAATCGACGGAAATACTATGAAAATTGGTTGTTAGGTACATGAATACCCGACCAAATACTTTCTTTGAGTAATTTCTTATGGTATAATATGTATACGGTATAATATGTATGGTATAATAAGTACGGTATAATATATAGATATGTACAGTATATACAAAACACGGAGCGGTGGATGCAATAATAAGCTTTGTCAAGAGGCCAATTACCTATATCTCTAACATTTAAATAATATAATAAAAATTCGCATTTTACACACGTTTAGGATATTCCCCTTAATATCGTCGTATTTTCGTATAGTCTGTCAATAAAGAATTTTTTTTTTTTAAATGTATACACAAACCCGGGTTTAAAAAACCCATGCGGTTTTTTTTACTACAACTCAGCACACAATTGGATACTTAGTGGCGTATTAAAAAAATTTTTTTTTGGTGGGGGCTGTAATTGTAATCACATAAACTTACACCAAGTTTCCCCACCACAGTATATTTTTTTCTATAAATTGTAGCCTAAAATCCATAAATATGGTGGTTTTAGGTCCACCAATTGACTAATATGTAGGTATATGTATGAGTTTGTGGCACCAGAGAAAAAGAAAGAAATATAAGCTGATACCACTTTAGAGAAGTAAATCAAGCAATGTCTTTTATACTTATGTCATTAAAATATGTTATAACAGAAGTATTTGAAGCTACTGAAGAAATTGTTCTGAAATGATGTTATATCAGTTGACTGAGAAGTTAAAATTAAACAATTTCCTATCAATAAATTAATAATTAAGTATATATAAATTTAGTTAGTTTAATCATTTAAGATATCCATAATATGAAGTATCTATGCATTAATACATAGGTATGCATAACATATTTTGTATAATACTAATAGATTATTAGACATTTTTGGATTTATTAAAAACTAATTTATTTTTCTAATACCTTCTCTTTCTTATTTACTAAAAAATAAATACATATTAGTTACAACTTACATCGTTTAAAATATAACATAGAGACAACTTAATTATTATTTAAATTAAAATATTTACCTATAAATAAAGCTAGTGTGATTTTTAAAATTATTTAGTGCTAGAATTGCAAGCTACAATACAGAATCGCAATAATTTATAGTGAAAAAACAATTAAATAGTAAATAAATAATTAATAATGGTAAATTAGTAGATAAATAAAGAATTTTAAGCTTTAAGCAGTAAAAGCCAAATTAATAAACTACAATTCATAGTCGATATAAGTATACCTATATTATCTCAATTTAATATTTTTTGGCTCTATAATCTCTATAGGTACAATATACATATTGGTATTATTATTAAATATAATATAAATAAACTTTACTGAATAACTTTTTAAAGTTTTAAGTTCAAAATATTTAGTTTAATAATCCTATCAATTTTAATTTGTTTTTCGTACTATATCGTGTATATCTATATTTCTATATATATATACTTACCTTACTTTTGTCAATTCTTTTAAAATACGTTACAATAAAAGTCATAAAATAACGAAATATTTTAGATATTTTGATAATAATGCTCTTACCTTCATGAATCTTATTGCATATATTGGTTGTGCTTCGACAGAAAATTTGGAAATTACAATATTTTCAATAATAGATTAAATTAATTTGTTTAAATATTATTATTTCATAATACTTATCATTATTATCAATTGTCAAGACATGTCAACACAAGTACTAATATTACTCATTGAATCTTGACAAATTAAAATGTTCTATTATAAGAATTTAAAATAATTACAAAAAAATTATCTGGTAGGGAGGGGATGGAAACCCTATGACCTTCCCCGTAAATACGCGACTGTGGATACTATCGAGTTTTCATGTGATTCAATGAATAAAAACTGATTTAATTATATCTGATTTATTTCATATAATAATTGTTATTATGTAATAAAATAATAAACAGAAACGATTTGAACCAACAGGGTTATTATTGGGTAGAGTTATATTAATTATTTATAAGTTTATAAATCTTTATTTTGAGTTGAAAAAGATGGAAAAAAAAAACAATAATTATTATACAGAAAAAGATATGTTATTATATAACATTTTATTTTTAAAACAAACATTTTTTTTTTTTTTTTTTAGTGTTAGGTTAAACGAGTTAGATAGTTAGACAAGACCCTTCGTTAAAAATTTTTTTTTAGATTTTTAATTTGGAAATTGTAAGTATAATTAAACAAATTAAATATACCTATAGTTTATTGGAATACTGATGTAGTTAACATTATTTTTCGAAATATTTATTCGTAATTTCCTTTAAAAGTAATGGATTATAATTTATAATAATTAAATTAAATTATTGAAATTTTTTTGAGTAAATGTCGACACTAGAAAGTAATTTTTTTTTTTTTTTGGCTATAAAATTAACAACTATCTATATCTAATTATTCAAAATAAAGTACACTAAAAATTTACTATTTAACTTAAATCCTAAATAAATTATAAATTTATGTATAAGCAGGTGTGTTTACAAAAATTGGTTTCTTTTGAATTATTAAAGAAGTTGTAGGATATAGATATAGCGTGTATATAAACTATGATTAAATAAATAATTGTAATGTAAATTTAGAAATTATTTGTAAAATTTTCCAAAATAATAGATATTATAGTAGGTATATTAAAGCTCGGATAAGTCTATTACTTACTTACATATTTATTAGCTACGTAAATATAGGTAGTTTTTTTTTGAGAAAGTATTTTATTGTATTATGTTTAAATAAAACACAAAGCTATAATGTAAATTACATCGAAAAATGGGTTTTGAAACACTTTGATTGAATTAAATTTTAATAACATTTTTGATACTCTGCAAAATAAAGTACAATAAATTAATAAAAATAAATATCTACACATAATATAAAATGTAAAGTCAATTATTGAATTAATTTAATTTACATAAAGTTTTAGCCCATTTCGCATTAATCTGCCGTTATGTATATAATACAATATAGGTAAATTTCCAACTTCTTCAGTATTGTAACGGATAATAAAATAATATGTTGATACCATAAACTTTATTCATTGCTTAGTTATTACCGAATTTTGTGTTGAATCTTCTTGGTCCATCAATTTGGATTTATATTTATACGTGATACATCACATACATCACGCTTACAAATAAAAAAATAAATTTTTTTACTAAACTTCAATAAGTATTACGTGTTAAATATAAGTGTTCGAAGTAAGTACAGTTTTGATAAAAAAAAAAAAAAACAAGTACAATATTATTTAATATATTTATTTTTACATGAATTTCAGGACCTTACACTACATTTCAACACAATTTTCACCTATATTACCTATTTAACCTATTTAATCTACATATTAAGGCACTTATAGTATCATCTTACGTACAAGCTTCTGAATTCATCCTCATGAAAACCAGCCACCGTTTTTGCAAATTTCCAAAAATTGTTTGAACCCGTTACCGTCATGACCTGATGCAAACATTTGATGAAAAAGTTCAAGGAAACAAAGAAGCTATACGATTTTATCATCATCTAGCGAATGTTCTAAAGTTTCAATAAGTGGTGTCTATGAGATTGTAACTAAACGCTTACATTAATTTAAGTTATGTTTATGTCAGATTTCAACAATGCTTGGGCAATTTTCAACTCAGGGTGAGCACAACTTCAAATAATGTAATCGTTTTGTTACTAAGTTCTTGAAACTTGAGAACACTCAACTGTTAATAATCGTATAGCGTCTGTTTTCTCCGAATTTTTATCAAATGTCTGCATCAGGTCATGACGGTGACGGGTTTCAAAAATTTTTGGTAATTTTGAAAAATGGTGGCAGGTTTTATGAGGGTTAATTCAGAAGCTTGAAAACGATACTATAAGTACCTTGGTATAGGTAGAAATTTTGTAGAAAAGTACATTAATGTAAGGTGGACCATATTTATAAAATTTATAAACGGGACAAAAAAAATTCATTAAAAAATATAAATTAGAAAAATAAAATACAAAGTATAAAGCATAAAAAGGTGATTTTCCCTATAAATTATAAAATTAGGGAATAAAAACAAAATTTATCTTCAAAAATCAGATAATAAACATTCTGTTTAATATTTGTGAGGACAACGGGACTGAATACTGTAATCTAGTCGAAACAGTCATATTTAATATTTAAATGATCTTCATGTAAAAATAAAGATGTTAAAAAATATTGACCTTGTTTTTTTTTTTTTTTGAATATGGTACTTACTTTATGAAGACTTTTCGTACATTTGATGATTATGAAAATAGATAAATGCAAGTACCAATAATGTATAATGTGTAATGTACCTACGAGTATATTTACGTGGATTAACATATAGCTTATTAATAATAATAATTATATGAATATTAAATTTAAATTAAAAGGAGAACGTTTATATTAAAACATTTATACAATTTCACTTTATCGTTAATTTTTTATTCACGATTAAAACTCTATTTTAACATGAAGTATAGAAATATGCTAGTAATATTTACCATTTATATTTATATTTCCTTAAAATAAATATTATAAATAAACGATAGTAAAACATTAAAATATAAACACTTAGTTTTATATATATGTGTGTATTGTGTATAGATTAAAAAAAAAAAGCCTGTTAGTAAGGGGTAAGTCGGGCAAGATACAGATAAGGATGCTGGATATATTGAATTTGAAAGCAATGATAAATCATTTCTTTCGATAAAATGATTCTGAGCGAAGCTATACGACGTCAATATATAGTTCTACAGTAAATATTTCTTGAGTAAATTTCAAAATTCCGGCAATTTAATTTTCCAATTTATAATAATTTTCTTTTTTGATACCTACTTTGTTAGTTATAATTTATAAATATTATGTGTCACCTATATAATCTGTATGTATGACTAGATTAATTGTTATTTTTTAATTTATAACAACTTTTCACGATATTTCACTCATAAAAGGTATATTCTCGTTAAAACTATATAAATAAAATATTTTTAGATAAAGAAAATTTCAGATTGTATCAAATTTAGAAACCATCAGTTTCGTGAATTTTCATTAAAAAAAACTTGTCGATTACATTGGGAATGTTTGTACATTACATATTATTTCTCCTATTTTTATGTGAACCAAACTCCATAATTGTAGAATTAATTGCTCCTAAAATTATACGTTTTTAAAATAAAAAAATCTTGATTTTGATAGTTCTTAAATTCAATATTTTCCTAAAAAAAAAACAGTTATTCCCATAAAAATCGTACCATTTTGTAGTTATTACACACTGTAGAAGTTTCGTTTCTGAAATTATAAAATCCCATTAATTTTTTAAAGTTTTTGATACAATTCTTCATCAAATTATAATCATGAAATCATATATATATTAAAAAATATACATCTAATATATCTTTACATGACAGCACAAGAACGCATATGGGGTGATGTCTAATGTTGATTTGATAAAATCGTTTTTTAATATCCTTTAAGTTAAAATCACTTCCGGAAATATATTGTTATGTCATTTTGTACACGTCATACGTCATACAAGTATCGTTATACGGTACATGTAAAAATTTAATTATATTTTACGAAAAATGTAAAATAAGCTTTTCAAATAAGTTTTGTTCGAAAAGTTCAAAATTAAATTTCAAGTTTGACGTCATAAATTTATAAAATAAGTTGTTCATTTGTATAATTATACTCGATATAAATTAAAGCGTAAATATTTGTCAACATTTCAAGCCTAAAACAATATTTTGTTTCAAAACTTACTTTCTACTCAAAAAAACAAAAACAAAAAAAAAAAAAAAATCATTGAATTAGCTCAAATTTCTGTTCCAAAAATAATGTCATTACAGAAGTCTATAAAGTCTTCTCATACGAATTTTCATACAAATGTAAAGTACTTTACCTTTTACACATTAACTTTGATAACTATTTAATTTAATTTTTAGAATATAATTGTATTACCATTTTTATAAGTTGGAGTTTAATTTTTCTTATATAAGATTGTGGGTATTATTTACAAACAATGAAATTAGAAATATTCATAGGTAGTATAAATGTGTATGTTCTATAAACCATCGATAATAATTTTACTCATAAGTTGTTCTCTTAAAAAAAAATGTTTACACTTTGAAATCATTTTTATTCATAAAAGGAATGAAAATCTTGACAACGAAAAATGTATTTAATCAAATCATATAAGTATGTATTTTGTTATGATAACAACACAACAACAAAAAGTCACGACAATAAATACTACGTATCTACTTATAAATGGTCAATGAAATCTTTCGTTAGAATTTTCATTTTTATTAACCTGCAAACATCATAGAAATACGAAACAAAAAATAATTTATAGCTAACAACATTAAATATAAATATTTTTTTAATGTATTAACAACTATAGGTAATAATGCACAATATCAAAATCGGATACGCAAATTAAATACACACATAACATACGTTAGATCATTAATTGGGTATTTATCATTTATATTTTATTTCATCTTTCTACGATATTCTCGAGTGGAAGAAAGTTCTCAAATTAAAAATGCGTAATCGTGACATTGAACAAATATGATTATACAGCAATAAAACTGGTAATGGCACAGGAATATTTTAAAATTATTTTTAAAGTATATTTAAATACTTTTTTATTGACATATTTTCATTTTTTATTAAGATTTCATAACAATTTCCAATATGACCATTTAAAATCGTGTGTACCACATCGACTTATAGGCAAATATTTAATAAATAATATAATAATAAAATATTTTCGAGAAACAAAAGTGTACGGGCCGCGGGAGTATGAAATATTATCACGCACATTCCGGACATCTTATTCCCATTTTCCTAGTTTACAAATATATATCTGACTCGGTCGGCTCTGTGGTGTATGAACTAGTTTCAAAACTAATAATAATAATAATAATAGGGTATAATAAATGGTAACTCAAAAAAGGTATATAACAAAGGTATCATGTATTGATTGCACAAGTAAAATATAAACAATAAATAAATAAAAATCACAGCAACACAATGACGAATAAATAAATCGACACTAAGCACAAACGAAAATACAATAAAATAAATACATATAAAAAAATAGCCCGGCTGGCTCGATAAATTAATATGCTTCATACATCCGGCCCGTAAACAAGTTTTAACTGGCCTTCCAATGAACGATAAATAATCTAAAAATATATGTAATATCTCACTATAATATAATTAGTTTTACATTTTTTCTAAATAAATAGAAACAGCTGATTACCTAGATATACCATATTTTATAGCAGTTCGATGGCTCATTCATGTTTTTTATTAAAATTTTTTGGGATAATAAATGAACTTGAATTTTTTTAATTGAAAAAAATCGACCATTGTTTTAATTACATAAGCAGATTGTGAATGGGTTTGGAAATTATATTTTTTGTAAACACAAACTATGTACAATTATTAATCAAAATATGTATATTTTATAATCCTTGTGTATACTATATTTTTGTAAAATTAAAAATAATTTGTTTTTATATATTTTTGGACCGTAAAGTGCGTTTAATTTTTTATATGGCCCTCGAATAAAAACTTTGGAGACTTCTGATCTAAAACTATCACAAAAGGACATTTATAATTACTTTTAATCTTTAAACGTTTACTTTTTGTTTTGTTTTAAGAAAAACAAATATTATGATTTCAAAACAGTAAAAATATATACTCATACAATATACGCATATGGAACCAATTATAACTATTATAAATGATTAAGGAACTAAATAATAATAATAATATAATAAATAAATATTTTCTTTTATTTAAAAGAAAACAATTTAAAATTTAAGTTATATTTTAGATAATTATAAAACAATTATGTAAGTAATATGCGTACTATAGAACTAGGTACCATTAAAAATACTAAAAATTAATTCAGATTAAAAGAAATAATATATTTTACAAACCTATTTTTTTTTTTTTTATTAACGGGTAAATTTCAAAAATATCGAATTCTTCATTTCCTTTCACTCCGTGAGCCATTTTAAAAACTGAACATTTATATTTTAAATGTAAAATTTGAAATATATACACGGCATTAAAATAGTTGTTCCTTGAATATGGCGAAAAATCTGAATAATCGAATGACTTTTCAAGTCTGTAGAAATCAATTTAAATTTTCACTTCAAAATTCGTATTTATACTTCCGCAGAATCGCAGGAATTTCGCGAAATACTGTTCTGCTTTTTAAAACGTATTCTAATTAACTATTCATGTTTTAAAACTTTCTAGGTCGTTCTATTGTTGTGTATCGGATTTTTTCATTCTTCTTTATTTCACGACGCCAAAATTTTGATATTTGCATTAATTTTGGAGATGGTCCTGAAATTCGTACACGATATAAGAGATAATCGTGGCTTTTCTATTATAGTAAAGTATTTCCGTTCTTATATAGCGTCTCATTTAGACAATTTTGAAATGGGTAATTAAGTTACCACTCCCCCCCCCCCAAATAAGGTAATTCTCAAACTATTTTTCGATCTTATTTCGTATTCGAAAACCTTGGAATACATTGAAGAGGCCTTTATGAAATCAATTATTGATAAGTGTAGCTGAAAAAAATATATTCTCTAATGTACAATACAAGTGTAGTCCAGGATACGGTCCAAGATGCGTTTGTAAAGTTTTAATAGAAAATAAGTTACATAAAAACCTAGTTCTAAATTTCGATTTTTATATGAATGATAAATATTACTAAAGATATATATGTGCTTTTAAAATTGTCTTTAATTAAAATTCCTGCATATTCTATAAGATATTAGTTTTTATATAATATGTAAATCAATTTCAAAACGTTCAGTATTACCTAAGTAAATGTTTTTGAAATTCCCTAAAATAAAATTGCATTTAAATCAAATTAAATTCCTGAACACACAAGAATCTGCAGTACCTACCTATTATATTTTCACCTTTTCTGGTTTTAGTTTTTAAGATTAATTATACCTATGATTTCTTATATCAAGTATCGTGCATTGTTATACCTTTATCGTTTATTTCGCAGTACCGTTGGAATGGTATAAAGTACAATATGAGAATATTTATATTATATACATAAAATATGAATGTTATCTATCATATGTATCTCATATTATAGTATCTTATTAATAATAAAATATAATGGTCATGTTTTATCGAACGTGTAAAATGTTCTAGTTTGATCGGTTATTGATCGTAAGTCCGCATTATTTACAACTTCACGGTGTATTTCTGACAGTGTTCTCAATTATGAAATTATACATTTACTGTACGATATTATTAAGATATGGTACCAGAATACAAATGATAAAAATTTTAGAGGAATAAATTTATTGATACGGCCAGTGTTCGAATCATGGAAGGACGTGAGAGGACGATGGGCTCCTTTCCTGTTATTATTTTATACTTACTTATAGCAGAGTACACTTACAATTTAATTTTCGATAAAAAAATTATTTACAAATAATTTTTAAACATACATTAGGTAAATAAATTTAAATGTTACCTCTAGTGATATATTTTTAATATACATTTCAGTATATATTTTAGGTATGTAGGTAGGTAGGTACATACATATAATATGTGTGCAATTTATTATAATCAATAGTAGTATGTATATTATTGTAATGTTTTAAGATTTTTACATTACAAATTACTAACACAGTTTTACGAAGTATACATATTTAATAATATGATTGTTAACTTGGGGAAAGTATTAATGAATGATGAGTTAATGACCAAAGTTAAAATTTGATTTCAGTAAACTTAATTCGTATAATCAAAAAGTTTATTATTTATCCGTGAATCCGTGATATAATATGTATAATGTAAATAAAATATTTTAATTCATAATAATTAATAATAAATTTAAATAAACGAAAATAGATATGGGCCTACCTAAAATAATTAGTTAAGTATTTCATTTTTTACTGAATTTATTTTCAAATTTAACAAAAAATGTTTCTTGATGCTAAATAAAAATCTAATCTTAATAGTTAAGTAAGTAATTAATTTTTTTACTTCACTTAGAATGAACGAAAATTAACTGAGTAATTAATAATACATTTAATGACTTTTTAACTAGATAATTTGATAATAGTTCACTATCACTATATACCGAATTGACTATAGTCGAGTTAATAATAATTAAACTTTTTAACTATCTGATACTCGTTTTTTGGCCTTTATTGACTGTAAAAATATGTATTTTAATTCGGTTTATGTTTCACTTTTTTAATTACAATTTCTCCATTTAACATACCAAATAATAATATTGTTTTTGCGAAATTTATTTCTATGGTAATATATAATTAAAAAAATTGTTATAATATTAATAAAATAAAAATACATGCATTTACTTGATTAGATATACTTATATACTTTTATATTGTACAAATCGAGTGATTTATAAACCGTTCCGTATTGTTGAATGGCATAATGAAAAGCTTATATCGTTTTAGTCCGAGAATTCTCTGCTAAAAGTGGGTTCACAATGAAATAAATGTACAACATATTTCAAAAGTCTTTAACAATGTACTTTTTTTTTTATTAAATCTTTTTGTGGACAGTATACATATTATACGAGTTCTTTTGAGACAATTGATCACAGTTCGAAAAATCGAGTTTTTCAGTTACTGTAGAAAAAGCATTTGACAAATTTTAGTCTTCCACATTTATATTTTCTAAATACATTTTTTCTTTTAATCTACTAATTTTTTCCAATGTAACCTGATCAGTTCACCTCAGATCAGATAATCATGTAAAAAGTGTTGTAAATAATATTTCATCATTTAAATAACAAAAAATTATTATCTTTAAAAGGATATTAGATATAAGAATAAAATGTATGAAAATAATGCATTTACGGAGAAAATAGTAAGAATATTGACGTTTTAAAGTTTAAATTTACCTATATCTTTTAGGGTAACAAAATTAAACGAATACAAAGTGTTATTTTTTATTATCATTATTGTTTTTGTTTTATTACTCTTTTCTTAGAATAAAAACAAAATATTCGAAGCTGAAATATATAATTTTTTTGAGTTTAACGTTAGATATTATTCTAATAAACATAATATTCTTTAGCGTTATGTTTACAATGTTATGTATGTTTTTTAATTTTAATATTTTGAACACGTTCTAGTGTAATAAATGAAGTTGTATTTTTTTAGATTTATATTATGTGCATCAACCAAATGAGTGAAAATAGTTTGAGGAAAGTATTTTTAGTAGAAGAGTGCAAAAGTCTAGAAAATAATATATATATATCTTTGTTTTTTTTTTTTGATAAAAGTCATACAACTACAAAAAAGATGACAATTTATGTTAAGCTAAAAAAAAGAATTTGCAGTGTTAATTGAAGATAGTATTATAATGTAAGGATTTATATAAATAAATGATTATTAAACTGTATCAGTTAAAGTCATCAAACAAATATTATAATTAAAAAAGTTATCAAGATAAAGATCGCGAATGTTTGTCCATCGTCCTTCGATTCTTGTATAGAATAATGTATTTCAATTATTTTCAATATAAAGGCAATGATAAATCATTGCATTTGATAGACTATTCTGAACAAAGTTTGGTATATTATTATTTAAAAGAATAAAATAGGCAACCATTAAAATTGTATATGTTATTCTGTTATTCTCTGTGCATTTATAAAATAGAAATTATATAAAATGTTAAAAAAACTTATTGGAAAATAAAAAATGACTTAATTAAAAAAAATAGCTAAAACTAATTTTCTATCAAATTGGTTTTTTACTATAAAAATTTCTGATCGAATCTTTCTATCTAAAAACTGTACAATGTACATAGATTACAAACAGAAGGTATTACCTACATATTATTATAAATCCAATATATTTTACTTTTCGCTTGACATCTAAAATATGAATCAAATAAGTGAATAATCATTTAAATTTTAAAACCCAAGACAATTTTAAAGGGTAGTTATAGCATAAAAATAATATAATTATGTAGGTACAATATTAGTACATATAGTAGGTATACATATTTGTACTATATAAATCGCGACTAAATTCTATCCTAAACATATATTGTTCCATGATTTAATGATTGAATAAAATGATACAGTTGTGTCTTTGTAAACTATTTAAAAAATACTATTGTAATTTTATCCTTACAAAACAATAAAATTATTTTCGAGTTACTCGATTTAGTTTATACGATGACGAATGCATAAACGGTTGTTTTTTCTCTACGACAAAGTTAATGTATGTTTTACGTATTACGCATAATCAATGAAGAAGAATACAGTACTTTGTTAAATTATTAACGTTTGGTTTGCGTACGTATATTAAATGTTGACACTAAATGATGTTTTGCTGTTTTTTAAATTACTTTTTAAACATAATATGTTATGGAATTAAATATCTAGTTTTATTTTTTATATTCAATGATGTGAAATCAATTTCCCATCATTTTAATTACGTTATGCAGGCAATAGAATTCAGATATAAAACAAGTTATTATAAACACCTTTAGTTGACAAACAAACATTGTGAAACTTTATGGTTATTGAAATTTATCTCAATCTCCAAAGGTTAATATTATTCAAATGATTGGCAAGATCAGTGATAAATTAGGGGAAAAGAGAATCATTGGTTGATTATATTGATAGCTGTAAGTATTTATTATATTTAAAAAAATATATTAATAACAATACAGTTTGGATATTCAATTTTTCATACATTTCCTTTCAATTTTTACTATAGGAATTATACAATCTGCAACTTTTGCTTAATTTGTAATAAGGAATGTTTTTATTACACAAACATTTCGATAAAAATATTTAGATTGCGTTTTAGTCGATTTGGCAGATTTGTATGAAAACATAAAGGTTAGGTAGTCGGTTAAGTAGTCCAAGTTCTAAGTAGGAAACATTTTTATAGTACATAAGGTAGGAATCTAAAGTATTAATTTTTCATAATATGTCCATGACCGGAATTAGCTCTCAATAATCAATTATCGATTTTTGAGAGTATGACTGGAAATTTTTACATAATAGGTAATTTAAGTATTTATTTTAATTATTTGTACTTTCCGCATTAAATCTTTTTATACGTGTTCTTTGATTAGGTTAGGTCAATATGTACAATTTGGAATATCCTGTATTGATTATATTATTATTTTTTTGCTATGTATGAGATTGAGTAAAAGTGCAATGAGTCTTGAAATAATTTCGAAATATTTTATTTTATAAACAAACGAGATGATGTATATTGCATAATAAATTATTAAAGTTATAAATATATTATGCACTATAATATATAATATATTATAAACTCGTTTAAATTACCATGTAGTATTTTTTGCCGTGGGTTTAAAATATATTTTTTCATTCTTATACGCACGCACTTAGATTGTTTATATTTGTTAGGTGAACAGACATTTCTATACCTACTCGTTATCTTTTTTCTCTGTCCCATTTGGTACTATATAGTGCATGATGAAAAATATATAGAATCACTTATTTACTGAAATTTAAACCGGAATATTACTGATGTTTAAAGAAACGTGAATTATTGTTAAACGCGAAGAAATTTTCTCATTATTAAAATATAATTATTATAAAAATTATTTTATACATATTATTAAAATTTGTTACATAAAATTCATGGTTTAACGTTTTTTTCGTGTCACTAAAGTTTTAAACTATAACACTGATGTGTGTATGTTATTGTTTATAATCTATATGAATACGTTTCATGCATATTATTCCCTAAAATATTTAATTTAATTTGTACAAATCAATATTTTTACTCGTACAAATTCAATATTTTCATAGATTATTAAACAGTGTCGTAGACAGGATTATTTTTCGGGAATGGCTACTAATTTTTTGGTTTGTATATAGAACATATTTTAAAATTCGTCTGGCACGACACTACAGTTTTCATGGAATAATATGGAATATTAAAAACGTTATCTTATTACATATATATATATATATATATATAGACTCTAACCTCAGATCATATACATCACTTATACATACAAGTATATAATTATAATAATAGGGCTATGGCCCTGTTATTAATATACGATATCATATATTACAGGCATATATGATTTTACGAAATTTATATATATTTACACTAGTTCTGATTTTATACCAAACGAAGTAGGCAAAAAGGCGACACCACATGGTCAACTGTTAATATTATTTGTCGTATTACATGTACTTACCTGCTCAACGATAAACATTCAGTATATTCACTGAACAATTTATTTTAATCATTATATTTATATAATACAACTTCATGTAGCTGACTGGACATTAATATTGATATCACGGAAATAACGGATTTTTTTCTTCAAATACGAAAATGTTTACGATCTTATATAAAAAAAAAACGTTGACTTTTTTGCAGTTCTTTCCACGAATAAAACCTATTATATTTTTATTTAATTCCCCGGCGCGTATTCCTTTACCGTTTCCGTTTTCAAACTATTCTTCGGTTCTTTTGAAATTTTTACGCGTTTCGGTCGTCCGTGTTCTCGCTTTTTCTCCGAGTTTTCGGCGCCGGGAAGAAAAACCACATTTTCCAACTCACCGTCCGTTAGGTTATCACTCGACGTTTTCCTACGCCGTCATATTATTCATCTGAACTTCTGAAATCGGCTTTTGCCATCTTTCCGACGTTTTACCACTTTATCATACCGATTAGTATATAGTATAATAACAATCAATTAAATAATATAATATGTTTTCTCATAAAAGCCAAAAATGTTAATTTTTTAAAAATTGATTGAGCTAAATCTAAACACGGACCTCTGATAAAAAAATATCGTTTATTTTACAAATTTAAATATCAACAATTGTGTGTATAGGAAGTTGATATAATATATATACGACGGAATCGCGTAGGTGGTTATAATGCAACCAAGAGAAAATAGTATTAATATTATTTTACAGTTTTACAAACATTATAATATATTCTTTGAATTTTTCTCTTTTTATTTGGCTACCACGTCTCTCCTCTCCCTCTTTTGTCGACTTCATTTAAAATTTACTTCAACTAGCCCCCGCTTAATATACACCATTGAAATAATGTTTTTAATAAACACAACTCTTTTAGTGTTAAAAAAAATAATAATACATTTCTGTGTATTATTGACAACAGTGGCTTATTATTGCATACCTTTTCCGCCGTGTGATTTTGATATTCGATTTCAACAAAGTTTTCCGTATCATTATATGATATTATTTACACGTGGGGCTAAAGAAATATCATTGATAATAATCGAATTTAAATTAGTTTATAGAATTTTCCCAAAACTGTATTGAACTATATTATAATACCAGACAAAAGTCGTGTTTCGGTATTATAATATAAATTACATACATTTAGCATAAAAATCAATATATAACTATTTATAAAATTTTTAATCAATAAATAATTTCAATTTAATAAACATTTTTCTACTCGTTTTATCACCTGTATCTGCGTGAATCATGCAGCTTGATTATTTTTTAATTTAGAAATAAGCCCTTTTAAAAATATATTTATAATCTTAAAGCACAAAAAAAATCCAATGATAGTTACAAAGTAAAATTTAACAATCAACACATTTCAACAAGCAATCATCTTAGATTTTCAACAAAATCAACATTTTACCTTTAAAGTAAAATTATATATTTATCCTAGCTTTTAGTTCCAGGTAGCAAACGAGGTATTATTTTGAGAAATATTTAATATGATATACATATTTCTTTCATAAAATTGTGATAAGTAATAAAAATGGGAGTCAAATTTAGTAGAGTGGTTGAAACGCGTGTTTCAGCACTCAAGGTAGCTAACGAGATTTTTATCGCTGGTGTCTAGTGCAAGCGGGCCATAACTACCAATAATTTAGTAGCTATACTTATCGTAACTATCAAAAATCATCTTGGACTCCCCTTATATGGTGAAAGTGCAAACCTGAGGGTGTTAAAGTTAGAGTTTGAGAAATAAGAGTATGTCAGGATATTAATTTATTTATCATAACTTTTAGTTGTACACGGAAACAAGAAAATCTGCGTATAATATACCTATATTATAATAGAATATGTCTAACAATAATTATTAATATTAATATAACCATGTCGTAACATAATACAATATGGTAAAAATTCATAAAAAAATCAATAATAATAGATTATTATACACGATTTATGTAGTTTATTGTTGCTTAAAGTGTATATATATAGGTATACATAATATGAATATAATGACTGACTCATCGAATACAGTTCAAAGAATTCACTGTAGAAAAGTGAAATTTTTAGAGAAAATATATAGATACCCGTTAAGAAAGGATTTTTCGAAATTCCACCTTACTAGGGTAAATGGTGGGGGGGGGAGGAGTATAGGTTTCAATTTTAATTTTTAATACATTTTTTAGGCTTCAAGACCAAACTACTGTTTGTAGAAAGTTAAAATTTTCATATAATATTTCTGTAATGACATAGACGATCGCTAAGAAAGTATTTTTCAAAATTTGACATTTGAAGAGGTAAAAAAAAGGAAAGGGAGTACGTGAATTTAAATTTTTATTAATTAAACAGTATGACTATTCACTGTTGAACTCCTCTAAAACTAGGCAAAACTGTCCATGGGCGAAACCCAGTAATACAGCTAATATATTATTTTATTATATATATCTATATATGTATATTTTATGAGAGAAAAAAATCTATTAAAATATTTTTTGTTTTAATTTTTGTAGGATATACGATGCTTGGATATAGTAAAAATAATAATAGCAGAATTACCAGGTCACACGACTCGGTATAACTAATTATTATTAACATCATTTTATCCTCCTAGCACACATATTTGCGAAAAAGAGAAGAAAAAAAACTTCAGGGTCTGGATAAGTACCGCAAGGCCCGATCCGATTTTGAAACAATACTTGTCTTCTTCCTGACTTTATGGGTAGTTCGGGAAAATTACCTTTATTTTCAATTTAATAATTTTCAATTGAATTGGTCTTCGAATTATTCGTTATTTTCTCCAGACTTGTATTTTTTTTTTTTATTCGGAGAAGAGGAAAAACAGGAAATTAAAATATATATTATTTCCAATAAAACGAATAATTCGTTTTTCGATATAATGTAAAATATGTGATATTCGCTATCAACCTATATAAATGACCTGTATTTTGGGTTATTTTAATGACCGAAAAAAAAAATTGTTTATGAATAGGTATATGAATACGTTGATAATTTTCGTTATTATTATTATTATTTATTTGTTGAAATTGTTATTATTATCTGCTTATACATATTTATGTAATAATAAATACAAAACTTTGTTGAAATATATAGCTGTAAACTTGTTGGTGTGTAAGAAAGTTAATGCCTTAGTTTATATCCGAGTGTATACATAGAGTATGCAAGTTTGTAGTGCCAATATTTTGTTTAAAATATTTATTTGAGATCATTAACTACAATTTTATACTACAAAATTCTAATTGTTGTTTATATGTAATTTATAAAATCGAAATCGTAATTTATAGTTTATTTTCCATTAACAATGCCAATTCAATTATAAACACTTCCCGATATTATTTTTGTAACTATTAAGAGCCAGCGTGTTATTTGAATGGTTACAGAAAGAACAATTTAGAAAAATAATATTTTTGAGTGTAAACTTGTAAATTAAAAATATACAAAAATTTTTTTCGTTATTACTAAACGTGATTAATAAATAAATTATGAATTATTATTGGAAGGACTTTTCGTAGTTTTTATCATTTTAGTAACAGTCTCATATTAGATTTTGTTAATTGTACAGTTTGATCTGTAAAATAACAATACATATTATTAGTGTATATTTTCGACGTAAAGTTTGAACAACAATTTACTCCGTATTTGATTTAATACATCGAAGCTAGTACCATTTTAGATACAAATATATTATTTTTGTCTAAATTCCAAATTTTAATTATAAATTACTGACTATTTATATCAGAGACTGATATCTTTTGGTTTTTTCGGTTCTGGTTCTGGTTCCGGTTCCGGTTTTCGGTTTTTTTTTTTAAATGTTTGGTTCCGGTTTTTCAAAAATTAAGGGTTAGGGTTTTGGTTAATACCGGTATTTTTATCGGTTCCAAAAAATTATTTAAAATGCTTACTTTTGATAATACTGTTGAAATTTTATTTTATTAAAATGTACATTGAACATTGAAGTTTTACAATTTATTATAATAATAAAATACAATTTATAATATTTTGTAACACAATATTACAAAAAAAAAAGCAGGAATAATAAAAATAATAATAATAATGTAAAGAGAATAAAAAAAAAAAAAAATGTT
>JAIPRL010002686.1:42506-55870 GCA_025469235.1 Pemphigus obesinymphae | reverse complement strand
TTGATGGTGATAAATTGAAATTACACAAGGATATGTTTTTGGATGTAGCAAAATCAAGGAAGGTCCCAATTAAAAATTTTGAAGATGTCTTGAAGCTAATGAAAAACGATGATGCACTACGTCAAATGTTACTGGAGTTCAACAAAATATTATATACTTATAATGTTAGCTATACCAGTATCGTCATATACATTTGAAAGATCTTTTTCTGCACTTCGCAGACTTAAGACATACATAAGGTCTATAATGGGCCAAATACGTTTGAATGATATTTCCATTCTTCATGTTCACCGCGATGAAGAAATAAATGGAGAAATTGTTGCAAACCAATTTATTAACAATTCCAAAGTGCGAAAAAATATATTTTCTTTATAAAATATATACATTTAAAAAATAAATTTGCGTTTTTTAAATTTTTGTCTTATGATTTTGCATAATATTAATATTATTAAAAATCAAAATGTTATAACATACAAAACAATAAATAACTATATTTTAGTAATTATTTAACGAACAATTTAAGGAAAATAAAAATAAGAAATATATGGTAAGAGTTAAGTAAAACAATACATGAGTTTATAAAATAGTGAGCCCACCATGAAATTTTCAAAACCTGGCGCCTATGGGTAGTGAACTCTAGTGTACTGTGCGTAAAAGAATTTTTCATTTTAATAATTGCAGTTATACTATACATAATGGTGGCGATATTGAAAATATTTATCCACTATGTAATAATAAAAAACAAATAAAAGTAAACCGCATTGAATGTCATGAACGACAAACAATCGCAGCGGAAAAAATGGCAGAAAATAGTGAAAAACTATTTAAAAAACTAAAGGTTGGTGATCAAATAGTATGAAGTGTTCCAAAAGTAGACCGAGGACCTCTTGACATTCAAAATATAAATGGGTTGGTGATAGACATTCGAAACAGCATTTACCAAGTTGGTATAGCTGTTGGTATAATAAAAAATTGGTGTTCTAGAGAAGAAATTTAACTAGTTTCAAATAATGGCATAGAAGATAGTATATATAGTACCCAAAGACAAATTTATATCACTACGTAAAACTGTAGCAACCTTATCAAATTTCAACGGCCAAGGTTTTGTTAAATGTCACTGTCAAGCAGAAAAGCGGCAATGTCAAACCCGCCGATGTTTGTGTTTTAAAAAAAAATTTTAAATGTTCCAGTTAATGCCACCAAACCATAACATGTAACATCAAATTGTAACTATAAGCTAATAAAAATTTGTAATTAAATAATATAAATTTTATTCATTTTTATACTCGTACTACCATACCTTATTAGTAATTACCTATATTTATTAATTATACACAATTTTAATGTAGAATAGCAATAAATAATTAATAAAAAAAATGTAGTTTGATTTTTAAAACACTTTAAAAACGTATTATTTTTATTATTTGCCTGACTTGAAATAAGCATTTAGTTAAACGTCTAGGCATTTAATTAAACATCTAGGCATTCAATTAAATGACTAGGCGGATAGTGAAATCGCTTAAAAATTAAATTCTTTGACTATTTGCCTAGGTATTTGGTCAAATGCCTGATTTGACTATAATATATGCCTACGACATATACACCGCTTATACAACATACCGTTTACACCACAACGGTGTATTGTATCCATTAACATAAAATATTATGACGTATCAGTGTGTGCCGCGTAACTGATAACGTTTCACTCCGCTGTTTTGGCGTGTGTTTGCGTACCTACCACGGTTGTATATAAATAGCTAGAAGTTCTATCTACAACCGTGGTAAGATAGCGTGTTGTTTTCCGTTACACACGGTACCTGCCGGCCGTTCTCATTACGAAAACCGATAAATCAATGTAAATTACATACTTGCCGAATTTTAATCCTTCAACGTCCACCATAATACTTACATAGTTAATTAGATATTTTCTGTTCAACAGGTATTAATACAACCGTATGTAATAAAAAATGCAATATTTTAATGTATAATTCGCAGTGGCGATCGCCCCCCCCCCGGCCCTAAAATTGTAGTAAATTACTTATTAACAAGTTAGATATTGATTTATAAATTAACAATTATTTTATAATTACATTGTAATGCATTTTCAAAATATTATTATTGAAAGTAAAAATTGTTTTCCATTGTTATGAAAACACTATAAGGTAATCAGAGTTTAAAAATATATGTAGACATTAATAGCACGGTTGATATAAGTACCTATTATTCATTTGCGCGGTTATCGAACAGCGCTCGGCGCTGGGGCGACGTTGACGATCGCCCGTCATAACTATACGAACAAAACCCAAAAATATAGGAGAGGGAATTCAGTAATAATGCGGCCGCCGGAGCGATACAAATCGTCGCCCGACATGCATAATATGTCTACGGAACAATACGGAATAAGTGCACATTTCTATAATTTCTATATTTCTTTAATTTATTCTTTTATTATTGGTGTATGTATATTATATTATTATTATAATATAGTAGATGAAAATTCAGTATCATGTTCACAGAAAATTGAAATAAAACAACTTGGAATATACCTGTTTATAGTGATATGAAACATAGACTTATAAATTTTGAGTATAAAACGTATAAGTTTTATTATTTTGTAATTTTCGGTTTTTGTAAAACGTATTTACATATTTAATTTTTTTATATATTGGTACATAATTATTATTGTATTCTATGCTTTTCAAATATGAATTTTAATTTGTTCGCCATCCTACTTTCAAAGCCTACGAGCCGCCACTGATAATCCGACATTGAAAAGAGCATATATAGTTACCTAATAGTGTATACTATATATATAGGTATATATATATATATATATATATATTATATAATAATATCACAGAAATATACTTGGTATTCCGTGCGGATATATACGTAATTTTGCGATCAAATAATATAAAAACGATAAATAACGAAATATTATATATTATGATATTCCTGTTCTATGTATATCGCATTGTATTTATATTTAACGTGCATTTTTAACACGCGATATATTAATATATTTCAGTGGGCAAACTGTAAATAAGCAGTTATAATATTATTCGTTTCACGGCGTTGCGGCGCAGTAATAAATATTGGGTTGAAAATGTATAACGCCAAACGGATAAAACGTTCGAGGCAACAACTATATAATATATGGCAAGCTGCGAGTATAATATAATATTTTAAGAGAAGAATTCGCAAAGGGAATGCATATACTTATATATATATATATTATACTATATATAATATTATATATTACATAGTTTCGTGGTACATACCCGTGCAGCGCAATAAATTCACATATTGCTATTGCAGCTTCTATATTATATTATATACTTCATTTAATCATTCCGTTACCGCGCGCGTGCACGCATAATATGCACACACATATACCACATACCACGTAACGCGTACATATAGGTGCGCACGCTGCTCGGGGGATGGGGGTGGGGGGAAACAAATAAACCGTATACGACGACGATAAAAATAAAAATAAATATAAGTAAAAGGACTGCGCGGACACACAGGACGAAAGAAATGAAAACCACCCTCGCGTATATAAACGCCGCGGCACTTGACGTTATATACTCTAATCAATATTTCATTAGCCCGTATCCGTAAGTATATACCTATATAGGTATATGGTACCTACCTATATAACACATACCCGGTATATTTTGGTAGAAAAAAAAAATAAAAATAATAATAATAATACGAAAAACAGTGAGCGCTTTTTCCCGCACACACGGTCTCTCTCCCTGCCGCGCACCGTGCGTGCGTATCTCGCGCACCCTTCACGATTATATCTCTGTTCTTTTTACCCGTTTTCCGTCTCCGTCCGTCGCCCTCGTCGGGTTTTCCCGTGCATCGTTTATGATTCATTCATTTTCAATTCGCATGCCAACCCACTCGAATGCTTCTTCGGGCCCGGAGACCGTCGCGGGTCGGCAGATCGGCCGGCCGGCAAAATAGTGGTGGCGGTGTTTGGGGGGGGGGTGGTTGGAGGGGAGCGGTGGTGCGCCGTGGAAACGGTCTGGCCGCGCCGTGCCGGTCGCGGGGAGTGGGGGGGAGGAGGGTGGCGTCCGGGTCCGTAGCGCGCCCCGCCCACTTCGGCTGCCGGTTGGTCCAATCGGAGCGGCAGCCGGATGCTGTCGTAAACGCCGCCGCCTCGGCACAGCGCGCGCCGTTGCCGCGACCGTTGTCACTGTGCCGCCACTGCCACCACTGACGTCGACGCGTATTCCTCCGAGTGTAATACTATGTACACGCGCGCATTTCGTACACTGCGATCGACTAGCACTACGATATTATTATTCGATCGCACTTGATATTATTACACGTTGCATTACGTATACGTACCCGTTCTCTCCGTATTTACAGTGCGTATATAATATTTTGTGCGCGTGTTTTGAAATTATGTATAGATTATATTGAAATCGTCATTACCGTATTGCATTACCTATACTGTGTCGATACAATGAATGATATCGCCGCCGTAGATTTTATTATTGGTTTTTTTTCATAAATATCTGACGAGATTTGTCCCCCCCGTCAATCGTTGTCCAACACTGTACATACGCGTCTATACACGCGACGACCATGACGAACCGCCGGGGACGTAGTGTACGACGCCATCATGATTGAATATTTCTACGGCCCCGATTTCTGGTCAACGGTCACCGGTCGACCGGTCACCTACTAGTTCGGCAGTGTGTGTGTATATATATATATAGTGGACGGCCCCGCCATACGATCAAAAACCGCGCGCAAGTGCGTGATTTCTTTTCTTTTTTGTTGTTGTTGTTGTTGTTGTTGTTAATTTTTCTCCTCTTTTTACCACACGGATCGCGGGTTTTTACGGAACGCTGAAATCCGAAAATCTACCACAATTCTGTCGTCTTTACCGTTCAGGCCGGGATTCAGGCCGAACATGCTCAACAACATCAGTATTATCGGCCCGAACATTGTCGGTGGTGAGTATAATAATATTATATTGATATGCAGTAGGTACTTATTTACAACAGGGACTAAAATTGTGTACAGTGCGAAATGTCAAGTGTGTATAGTGGCTCTATTCTCGATATTATGGTATTTGTTTTAAATTTTACATTTTTCTATTAAATTATTTTATTTAAATATATATTTTTAAAAAAATTCCAAGATGTAGGTATCATCGGCAAAATCTAAAATACCAATAGTGTCAAGTTAACAGCTGCTATTGCAGGCTATCCTATATTTCATACATGATAAAGGTACTTTTATCATCAGAAAAAATACCGCTCGCTTATAAAATTTTAATTTACATTTCTGTCTCAATACAATTGCCATTTTTTGTAATTGTATAAATACCCTATTTATGTGTTAAATATTTAGTAACTCAAAAATAATTTTAAACACATAACTAAAACAACCTATTTATTATGAATATAAGATTTTATAACATAAATGAACACTTGATTTTTATTTTCTGATGAGCTGATTAAAACATAACCCCATCCTATCAATAACTAAAATGGAGCCGCTGAAGGGGGAGGGTGATAAAATCCTAAAGTGTGCAGTACGAAATATATGTATTTTAGCCTCTGATATACTATATTTATACTTGAGAGTCGAGATGTATAATATAATATATAAGTATCTACCTATATAATAGTTTGTACCTAATATTGAAACATCGTTAACATAAAAATTTTTGAATTGGTGAAATAACCATATAATAATATGATAACGCGAAAAAAAACCCTGTTATTTTATAAGTATACGGTAGGTATCCGCCACATATTTTAGTATTTTCACGCGTATTTTGTTTTTACTGTAAAATTACATTTTAAATATACGATTTTTTAATTCCGAATCATGAATTATTACACACTTACTATATATACTATATACGTGTCAATTGATCACCCGTCCGAAAATTGTCCTTGTATTATATTTCTCAAAGATAGATCGACCTCTCTGTTGCATCTATGGAAACTATAATTATGGCTTATATATACCTACCATAGATATACTACGCAAGTATTGGTATCTATATAGTCTACAGAAGATCCACAACTACACAAAATTCATGAAACATAGAAGGTAGTTTAGGAAAATGTATTTGAATTATGTGAATTATGTTTAGGAAACAGGCATATTTTAATATGTTATTTAGGCAAATTAAAATTAAAAACAACAATAAATACCATTCAGGAACTAGGGAGTAATTAAGACCTTCCCACACTAAAGAAGTCAAAGTACTATTTGGTTACGTCAAAAGTAGGTATGCGTACGACGCATGTAAGTATATGTAGCTATATGTAGCTTATAATTATTTCGATCAGTATGAATTGTTTTCTACAGTTCTAATGTTTAAAAATGGAGATTTATATTTTAATTGTAATTATTAAAAATAACTAAACAAATAGACTTGCCCTCAGTTTAAGCTCGTTATAGCTACTCATTGAAAATATCACAAGAATTATTTTTCTTTTTTATAATTTAAATCTTTATATAATCCTAAATTTTTTGTCATAAAATACTAACCTTTTAAGTTTCTAAACATAAATTTAGATACCTTGTATCTCCGTTGTGTCCGTCTGTCCGTAATTACTAGTATACATATAGTTACGATTGTTAATTTGGTTACTATAGGAATAGATAGATATTTTTTGTTATGTTTTATTTTTAGATTATTGTTTTAAAATGATAATACCATTAAAAATATTGTGTTTTTCACTTCGTATAAACAAAATTATTTTTTAATGGCAATGAGCAATTTTATTTGATAAGTTTGACTTATTCAACTTATAGAAATTGTATGTCGTATATATAAACGCACCGCCGGCTGCATATTGGGATGTCCAGATCTGATGCATCGTTTCCAGTGTGCGGACTCGTATTTAAATATATAAAATTTAAAAAGTCTATGTCATCACTAATGACGTATTCAGTGTGGGAGGGCCTTAACTTAATTTATAATTTACAAATTCATTCATTCCGATTTTTTTTTTTAAACTGAGGGTTATCTATAGTGCTTAATCACAGGTTTAGTTGAATTTCAATCATATTTTTTTTCATTTTCATAAATATAAACTTGTCATAATAAGTATTATGTTAAAATTTAACCAAAGAGGTTATAAATAAAAGATATATAAATAAAATATAAGAAGTTGAATATATTTTTATTTTATTTTATACAGTTTTTGTATATTATTGGAATAGTAAAACTTGATTACTTGAACCATTTGGAGAATATGGTGAAAAAGTAATGGCCAATAACGATTATTATACGTTTACTTATCTATTGCAATAAAATCTTTATTATTTATTTATTCTATAAGAATTCTGAACATTATATTGACTTATTAACGTGTGTGGGAATTTATAATATACATACATTTGATATTATTTAGGTCCTTTAGACTAATAAGTATTTCTATACCATAAAATGTACCAACTATTTTTTTATAAATCATATAATATTCAGTTTATATTATTAAGCAACATAATAAATTAGGTAACAAATTAACTTGTTTTATTTTAATCAGTCATATAAAGTTAAATGTTTTGTTTATTTTTCCATTAAAAAAATACATTTAAATCGAAAAAAAAACATTATTTTTAATTTCTGGAAAATTTTTAGTCATCTAAAATAGAATATACCTACCTAGATGACAAATAATTAATTAATACCAACACATTTTTTTTTATATGATATTTTGTCCTAAAATTTAAAATCATTTTATACATTTCTAATGTTATGATAACTATAAAAAAATTAAATTTAATAAACACAAAAAGATTTCACTTTTTACTATATAGTAACTTAGCTAATTACTTTTTATATATAAAGTTTTAAGTTTTAATTAATTTAAGTTATTTAATAAAGGAAACTACAAATACCTAACTTAACTAAACTAAAGTATAATTATCAAAATTGAACAACTTGTTAGATCTTACATATAAAACCTACATAAATATAGGTAATGCCTATAATAAAACTGTAATATCATATTATACAATAGTATTTAATGTATTATAATATATAGGTTGTTTCCTCTTCATGTCTTTCATAACTCTAACATGGGAATATAATGAGGTAGTTATTCCTCTTGCTTTCCTTGCGCAGTATTCTGGCCGTTCAATTTAATCCAAATTTTGAACAGAATAGTCTGATACCGAGCCGTACTAGAAGTTCCTTCTTTCGCCTCGTTCCAATACTGATGGGTACTGAAGCCCTCTATCAGGTGTTTAATCCCTACTAGGATTTAAACTTGCTCACTAGAATCACTCGCTTAGAGTTTTCCACCAGTAAGATCTTGGGGTCCTCAGGGTTGCTAATCCCGTAACACAATGTATTCCCCAAAGGGACAGGGAAACACTTTAGGAAGTATACTAACTAATGACAGCAGATATTTGATAGAAATAAGACATTGAATAGCCATGGAAAAAGAGCCTTCACACAAAAAAGACAGTTACTCGTGAACTTAGTCTAAATACCAGGAAAAACTTTACCAAAAGTTACATACTTATGGAGTATTTTGTTGTATGGATGTGAAACTTGGACCCTAACATTATAAGATGAAAAAAAGGTAGAAGCAATGGAAATGTAGACCTGGAAAAGATCACTTCGTATTAGTTGGACTGAAAGGAAGAGCAATACAGAAATAAGAATATTGTTATCTACTATTTAGATCGAGAAGTGGAAAACTTATGGGACACGTAATAAAACATAACTCTTTCATAACCAACATAATGGAAGGAAGAATCAAGGGAAGAATTGGAAGAGGAAGACATTCATAGGAGAGATGGTTGAAATGGCTAGATGCAACAGGTATTCACATATGAAGACTCTAGCATTAAATAGAGAAGAATAGAAGTAGATTTTTGCTACGATAAAGCTTAGCCTTTAGTAAAGAAGAAGATATATAGGTATATAGATTACAAATGATAAATACTTTATTAATAAATATAATTTATTGTATATATATATTTATATATATATATAAGAGTTAACAATAAAACATAGGTTATTCTGAGTTATTCTAACTATAGGCTATATCATAATAGATATGATACGATATGAAATAAAATAGAATTTATAATATTCTACATATTATATATATATTGTGTATGTGTGTTACAAGTAATATCAGGAACAAAATGATTCAATTTTTTTTTACAATATCGCCCAGGTTAGGTATCCGCCTATACCCGCCGGTGCTTATATAACTTATAGGTACTTAATAATGATAATAATATATTAAAATTGTTTTTCCATCTTATGTAAGTAATTATTATATGATGTACAATGTACATATTATTATACATATTACACAAATAGTTTTAGGTTTCTAAACATAAATTTAGACATATTATAAATATATCCCCATTGTGTCCGTTTGTCCGTAGTTACTTATGTACACATGCACATGTTAGAATTTGTTAATTTCATTACTAGAAAGATAGTGTAGGTATTATTCGTTTTATAATATTTGTATTACATAGTTACGATATGGTTACCATAACTTTCGTTTTTTGTGTGACTGTTCCGTTTTCAAGGATTGAGTCCCGTTTTTCCGATACACTTTAAATGGGACGTTTTTTATTCCCGCTTTTGAAAGTGGGGTCATGTTTTTTGCTTATTTACTGTTTTTCGAAAAAAAAATTAGCAGAAAATTGACGAATGACCTTTTTTGTTTGCTTATTTACTATGTTTAAACCAATTTATGAAAATTTTGGTAGAAAATTATTACAAAATTCACTTTTGATACTGTTGTCCCGTTTTTTAATTCTCAAAATATGGTCACCCTATGAGGAACGTTGTTGATATGATTACTAAAGAAATAGATATTATTCGTAAATTCATTTTATTTTATAATATTTTTAGTTTATTGTTCAAAATACGTATAGAAACAGGAAAGTTGCATAGTGGGTCTTCCGAATATGTTTAATTTCCAATTAATTATTTCCATGTTTTTCCAACTTTATTTATTTCTGTTATAGGTTACATACCTATACAAACATTTAATAATAATTATACTATCATAAAATAAATATCTTAAACATACCTGCAGCTATGCATAAATTATAATTAGAGGTGGGTCGAACAGTTCGAAGTTTGAAAAATCAAACTGAACCGAACTTGAGGAAAAGTTCAAACTTGAATGAACTATTTTTATATATGAATTCAAGTTAGATCATTTAAAAAAAAATGATGACTTCTTTGTTACATTTATTTTGTAAAAAGTATCTATATTCATTGTTGTTGAAATTTTTTTTTCTTTTTAATTTTTTTCGAAGTTTGGTTCGAGTTCAAATTCGACATTAAACTAAAAGTACGGGTTTGGGTTCGACAAACAGACTATAAGTTCGGTTCGAGTTCGGTTCAACACCTAGATTTTGAGCTCAACCCTTCTCTAATTATATCATATATAGGTACTAACTAACATTCACAAAACTTTTAAATTATAACTATACCTTTAAAAATAAGTATATATTTCTTATTTCAATATACTATTTATAACTTAAGGGGCTGACTCAGAATTGTCTGACGCGCGCTCAACATAATAAAATCGGATTTGGTATTTTTAACTTCGTAAGTAATGAGTTGAATTTTGGATATGATGATTGATGATCTATGGTAATATAATATAATAATAATATAATAATCGATGACATGTAAAATTTTTTTAATAAATTAGATTTAAGCAAAATATTCATAACTTAATTATCACATTATTCATACACTTTTTATCAAAAAAATAATTCCAATATACCATAGATTATATTATTTTTATTAATTATAATTATAATCTCTAGGATTAACCCAATGTTCACAAAATTGGAAATACAAATCTGGATTTTACCATGTTTTTCGTGTGCGTCAAACAAAGACAAAGCTGTAATAACAATTAATATCTAAAATATAATGAAAACTAAAAAAAATAACTAATATGTAATATTTTTACTATATTATTACATAATTATTTCTGTATAGAAATTTGTGTATTTTATTTTTAATTGATTTGTTTGATCATTTTATACATTTTTTTTATCAAATTTGATGAAGACTTAGTGTAATTTACAATCATTTAAATTTTATTTAAATAATAGTAAACTTAACCATTATCACTTTATTAATAATTTTTAATGTGATTATATAATATATATTTTATATAATTATCAACTATTAATTAATAATTATAACTATATATTGTGTTATAAATATTATATAAGCCTTTATATTTTTTCACTGCAGTTGTTTTTACTGATTTACTTACTAATTATTGGTTATCGTTGTTCATTATTATTATCTGCAAGATAGTGTACAGATTAAGTAACCATTTTTTAAATTTTATTTTCAATGAATAATATCTTGTTATTAAAATATAATAACAAATCACTCTAAATCAGGGGTTTATTGTGATGTTTTACTAAATAATATATATAAATACATGCAGGTATTAAAAACGTTATGTTTATGAATATATTTTAATGTTATAATGATGAAAATCATCATTATTAGTCAATTTTAAAACAGAAAACTTTATAACTCAAAATGTAAATAACATAAAAACGAAAAAAATTATATCATTTGAATTCATTCAATACGTTCATAAAATTATATAGACCTTATATGCAATAAAGGTTAAAGTCCTAACATGTTGAATTTTTAACAGATACTAATATTTTTGAAATAGATTTTTTTATTTTTATTGTTTTTCTTTTTAACGAAAACAGTTAAAACGTAAAATTTAAATAAAGTTTTCTTGTAAAATTTAAATTACATTTTAAAAAGAATGTCAAAAAAAAAAAATAACGTTTTCATGCCCTGCAAACATATAATAATGTTATCAACTTTAAATAAAAACGACTATTAAAATATCATTGAATAATTAGAGTGCATCAAGATTCGGCCATTATATTATATATCAAAACTAAAAAATATATAGATCACTTGATAGTAATTTCATTTCATACTCGTATGTGTTAAAATGTTGAAAAAGCTGACGTTTCGTATATAAGTTTATTCACCCAATAATGGACTGAATTCCAAATCGTAGAACAATACGACTATAATAGTATATGGAATAGACTAAAAAATGTAAATCAACGTAATTTAGATTTAGACAGTGGTGAATTTGGGGAGGAACGCAGAGGGACGAAGCTACTCTTGATATTTTTCATGTTTTACAGCGTACCCAGGTACTCGCCTTTATTTATTCATAAAGAAATGTAGATAACACAGCTTTCGTTTGAATTTTCATTCAACATTTTTTTTAAAAGTCAATTTCTTAGAAAAAAAAATGAAATTACGAAAACTAATGTTTTTTGTCTTTATCGCATAATAGGTTTTAGATAAAAATCATGATATACAATTTTGAATATAGTTGATTTTATTAAATCATATTTGTATCATAGGTAATAAATAATCTTCATTATCCATGAATGTTTAAAGCGTAAAAGTATGGTGAAATCTTGGTGAAATCAATGCGACACCGATAATGTTCTATTATTAAGTAGTTTTTTACATTTATTTTATTAGTGAATGGTAATTTGCGTTCTACTTCTACCACTATGTTTTGGATTTTTCGTTGTTGTATAGTCGGTTTTAGTTTAGGTAAAATGAGTTTAATGGGAGCATAAGTTTCCAGATAGAAAATTTATTGTGGTTGATACTTTAAAAAAGTCAATTTTCGATATTCCCAGTAGTTTTCTTAAGTGAACAGGAAATCTATAAAAAAAATTTTTATTAACCAAAAAGTAATAATATCAGAAACTAATGTATACAATATTTACAGTAGTACTGATAAATTTAAGTATTGACATGTAACAAACAAGATAAATTTTCAAAACTTTTTGACCACTTATATCAGTAATAATTACAGATAATAATATTTATTTTATAAAAAAATTTGTTGAAAAATTATATAAAAACTACTTTTTGATACACATCTGCAGCTTCGTGGATAATTCATTTAAAATAAATAAATGATAATTATTTTGAAAGACAAATGCCTTGACTATACTTTTTCAAAAATATATAACCCAATGTATTTTTTACATTTTATTCATGTTATATAGGTAATAATTTTAAAATGTTCTCCTGTTGAGAAACTTTGGATAGAGGGTGTCGGGGAAAATGTCCTCCGAGGCTTATTTAAAGGACCATAAAACAAAAAAAATGACTTAGGCTCAATTGATAGATAAATAAATTATAAAATTAATGGTAGTACTCAAATTTGTCTAAGTCGATTCGTTAAGGCGCTAGAGCTCGAATAATAATGACGCGTGACGTCATAAAATCACACGACGCGGCGGCGGCCTATGCTTTTATACAGGAATCACCGACGCGGCTTAAGTTATTTGTTTAT
>JAIPRL010002686.1:0-34366 GCA_025469235.1 Pemphigus obesinymphae | reverse complement strand
TAAACATAATATATTTTAATAATATACCTATGTATTCAAAGTTGTATTATATAATGTGTATAATTCATTATAGTCATAAATTGGTATTTTTGTTGTGAATAATAATTAATTAAATAAAATACAAAATTATTTATAATAATTATTATTATTTATACCTACATAGGTAGTATTAAAACATATGAACACTAAATGTATGATAGGTATGAATATAAATATAAAAATTAAAAATAAATATTTCGCTTACAATTCTTATGAATTTGAAAGATTATTTTGGAAATTCGCACACCACGTCTTCCCTTCTAAATTTAAAAATGGTGGTTTTAGGCTCATAATAATAATAAATAAGTCTCATCGATTTACTATAAGTAAATATAAACATTTTTCAAATTTTTTTTTTTTTGCCAATATAATAGTACTTAATTTAAATTAATTTACGAGACTATTTCGGAAATTCGCATGCTACCCTTTCTCCTGAAATTTTTTGGTAATACATTTAAAATGAAGAGAACATTTTAAGAAATTTAAAACTTATTATACAAGTAGTGTCAAAAAAAAACGAAAAACGGCAGACGGCAGCAATGCAGCATACACTTCGTAAATGAATAAAACACAATAAACGTGGATTGATCGAGTTAGCACGAAGACATAAGTCACAATTTTAATACAGAATACGGATTATACGAGTGCTCATCGGTTATTATATTTTTAGTTTAAGACTTGTTATTGTATCATAAAATGTCAATATTATACAGGTAATAATATAATATATATATATATATTTATTTATTTATTTATTTATATTTATATATATCTATATTATAATAATAAAATAGTCAGTATCTAGGTAGCTAATAATGATGTTAATACATGGGTATCATATTCATTTATTATAGGGTATATTAAATTTTCGGTAACTTACAATTAAGCATCCTCCGAAGTATTACCTAATTTTAATTTTCTTCATTTAAGTTGTGTCCGACCATCCGTCTATCCATAGTAATGTAGGTACATACTATAATTGTTACTAGGGAGTATTATTCGTTTCGGAGTGTATTCTATACACAGGTATATAGTATATACAGAGGCATGCTCAGAAATTTTCCAAAGGCAGAGAGGAAGATTTGGACACATAAATTATGCATTAATTTAATATATTTATTATAATTAATTATAGTGTAATATATTCTGACAATATATCCATATTTTATTTAATACACAAACAATTAACAAATCCAGCACTATATTAGTTCTCTATATAATTAATATAATAATATATGTTCAACGTAATTTTAATATCGTACATAATTACGTTTCAATATGAAAATTTGTGATGGCTAAAATGAACTCATAAATAAGTACCTACGTCAATAACATATTTCTTAACGATGGTTCTGTGGCTTGGGTAAAGAAGAGTATAAAGGCATTTTTTGTCAATAAAATTAAAATATTTAAACTTGTAAGTTCAAAAGTCCGAAATGTTATAGTTATTAATTATTAATTCATCGATGAATATGAAAACAAAAACATATATTATGCATACCTAACATACATTTAGTGTTCATATATATTAATACTACCTATGTAAGTAGGTATATATAATAATAATTATTATAACGTATTCACAACAAAAATACCAATTTATTAAAATTAAACATGACTATAATGAATTATACACATTATATAATACAACTTTGAATACGTAGGTATATTATTAAAATATATTATGTTTAAATGTATTCTTAAAGTTATTGTAAATATGTATTTATATTAAATTCATGGAAATATAGAGATGACAGAGCAACAGACGGCGAGCAAGAGCATACAATTTTGAAGCGTCATAGGACGGCTCAGGGCAACTTGTAAATTTCGGGAATGGACTTGCAAATTCTTGCAAATTAAGGGGAATATTTTGACACCACTTTCGACTCTCTAGAGCAACATGGTAGGGATGCGTGAAGTTGGCCCTACCTTTATATAATTAGCGATATCTCGGCTAATAATTACTTGCAAATTGCGGGAATGGAATTGCAAATTCTTTCAAATTACTTGCAAAATATTGGTATAATTTTCAAATTAATTGGATAATATGGTAGGGCCAACTTCACGCATGTGTGTACATTGGCTATAGTATTAGTCTACAGTGTCTCTGACTACTGCGCATCAGTGTGAATAAGAAGTACTTACTGTGAATCTTGTAAATCTGTTGTAGGCACACAACTTAAAAACATAGCCTTCCTTGACATCCGATAATATGTCTCAACTGACAACACAGTGAACACAATTAAGAATTCACCAGACCTTCCAATTTATAGTAATATATACCATACACCTGAAAAGTAATTCAAATCTAGACACCTGATTTGGACAAATATTGACTTTTTGGTGACTGGAGGGAAAATGAAAAAATAAATGGACAGCCACAAAAGTATATAATCTATATAATTGTGAACTATTGGTAGTGAACTTGGTAGCTATTCTGTGGTTGTACGTCCCGAGCGTAGCCAAAGGTCGATCGTAACCGCACCTGACAGGTTTTACAAATTATTATTTTATAGTCGTTCCGAAATTTCCCGTCTGGTCATTCGCATCCATTCCGTCCAAATGGCCTGCAAAAAAAATTTTCAACTATTTTCAATTATACGCGATCGACGATCGTATCCCCCTAATAAAATATTACTTATCCAAATAAATAATCAGTACCTAATCATTTTACTGTATTTTTTATAAAACATTTGTTTGTGATTATAATTTATAAACACTAAATTTATTTCAATTAGAAAACTGATGAGTATAGGAAAATAACTAAATAAGTTTTAAAAAAAAAGTATTAATGAGTATCCTAGATTTTTACGCTTAAATCCATGACGTCACGAAATTATAACAAGCGTTACGTTTTTTTTCTTACGCGGTTTTATATTTTTCGATATATAGCAAAATTCAACCTTGAAAATCTAGTAAAGGCGAATTCACTGTAGAGCTTTTAGCGCGGTTCCGTTTAAACTGTTTACTATTTTCACCAGTTTTTTTTTTTTATCAATGTTCTAATTTTCTTGTCTAATTAATTAACGATGCCACGTTAAAAGCTCTATAGTGTGAATTCTCCGATACAAGTAAACTCTATGAGACGTTAAATAATAAGAAAATACCACATTTTTTTTTTAAATTTAGAAAAATTAAAATTTTTCAATACACAAGAAAGTAGATAGGTACCTACCTAAATGTATAAATATAAATTGCAAAATTGAAGCGTATACCAAAAACATTATTTACGACTAAGCCACTGGTTATACCTATATAGGTACAGTGGAACCTCGATAACTCGAATCGGTTGGGGGGCAAAGTAAAGATTAGATTTATCGAAAATTCGACTTGACAGAATACCTCGATAACTCGAATCGGCAAAAAAAAATTCGGGTTATCAAAAATATTTTTTTAAACAACATAAAGACTGCATTTTATATTTTTATTTATTTATGTATTTACCAATAAATGTATAATGTACGTATATGTATATTGTATTAAAATTTTAAAAAAAAGTATTCTATAAAAAGTATAATTTAATAAATATGCATGTAAATTGTATGTAATAAAAAAAATATATACAATGTAATAAATAAAGTAGCACTATTTTTTGGAAAAAATCAGATATTTTTTATTGTTTGATAAGGGTCTATCTGTTAAGTTTTCAATTACGTTTAGCGCGGAAAAAATCTCGTCTGGAATTTCTCGTTGTTTTTGAATATATTTACATACAAACTGTAAGCCATTTAATGCCTGGGCAAGAGTATAGTTTTAGGCAAAGGCAATTCCTCATCGTCATCGAGTTATCGAGGTATGTACGTGTTATATTATTTCAGTAATTTTCGGTAATGTATGTCGAACAAAAATTCGAGTTATAAGCCAAAATTCAATTAAAATTAGTTTGACTTATCGAGAAATTCGAGTTAGTGAAATTCGAATTATTAAGAAAATGTATCACACATATCATATGTTGTAAGACAAGGGCCAAGGCATTCCTTCGAGTTATCGAAAATTCGACTTATCGAGGTCCCACTATATATATATATATATATATATATACATTATACAATTATACGAGAATTACTATTTGGCATTTTGCAGACAGTGACTTATATTACGCAAGTGTAAATTTTGATTTTTAACGGTTAAAAGCACACGTTTAACCTCAGGTTCAATTACATTAATAGTCGCTAACTACAAAACGGAATTGAATAGTCGAAGAGCTTACGAACTTGTGCTATGGATATGGTTCCAGTATTATGGCTATAATGGCTCAAGTAGATAGAATAATAAGCTAAGTTAGATTGGAATAGATTTGACAATGATTTTCCCTATATTTCTGAGTAAAATGTATCAAATTGATTTTATTATTATATAATATTCCATAGTATCCTTTATACTTAAAAACTACTAGGAAATTCGAAAAATTACCTCTTTTAATGCACCCATTACATAAAATGAATTTGCTATCAGAAGACTTTTTAACAAAAAACTCTTACTAGACTCCTTTATCCATAAAAATATATAGGTACATCTACATAAAAAAATAATAAATAATGAAAAATACATAATTGTAAAGCTAATATATTTCTTGATACATTCAAAATGAAAAAAATATATTTACGAAATAATTGCATTTTTAACAGGACGTCATACACCCAATTTTTAAGGGGTTTTGTATAAGCAATTTTTATGGAATTTTAAAAAGAATGAAAATATAACAATTTGAATATATTTTAAAATTCGTTTAAAAGCAGTCTTGTGTCAATACCATTTTTTATTGTTGTGTAATTGCGATATTTATTTTTAAAAAATACTCGTTTCCTAGTGGTTTAAAAGCAAAAATACCTATTATAAAATCGAAATTTGATAACATTTTGAAGGGAATATCATATTGTTTTTCCATAAACTAAATATTTAGCATACAACCTAACATTCAAAAATCGTTTTTTTTTTAGTTTTTTTAAAGGGCTGCAACTTATTTTATAGGCATTATTTTTAAAAAAAGGATATTACATTCCCTCCAAAATGTTATTAAGTTTCGATTATTTAATAGGTATTTTTATTATTAAACCACTGTGAAACGAACTATCGTCATCCCTTAATGAAAAATAATTAAATTGTTTCACATTGTTTGATCATAACTTGTATTAATAATTTATAAATAATATTGATAATAATATTTAATGTTTAAACGAGTTCCGACGCGTTTCACCGAATTTATATATTTATGACGACATGCCACTTCTCGTCTATGCATCATTGTATATTGTAACAATTTATATGTTAAGTTATTTCATGTTATACACGCGTAACATCTAATCGCAAAGAGGGGGCGAACAAAAATGAACTCCGCTGACATCAGAAGGCATGAATAAATTGGTTTTCATTCAGTAATCCCTAGGTCAACGGATTACAGGATTATTAGATACAGCCCCTCTACTTTTATTACTTTTCACGTACCGAACATACGGATATGGGGTTCGCGTCTTTTGATAAATTATAGTGCAAAATTATAACTCCCGAAAGCTCAAATATTGTACATTTTATTACTTCCAAAATAAATTAGTAAACCGACAGTATAAGCACTTTATTGCATTTCTCTTGTGCCAACTGTGTGTATACTGTATTGTTATTATACATTACATTTTTTTGCTCTTTTCTTCTTTACATGTGCTGACATATAAACAAAAATTATTATTATCACGACCGCAACAGTACGATATCAAACATCTATTTAATACACATATATACATATAAAATATAATTTATAATATTGTGATAACTGACGAGCATTAATTTAACAATAATATTTGTATATACTTACCTATAAGTTCCTAATCAATTGGTACAAACATTTGTCTTTATTGTTCTGTCCGTTTATAGGTCTGGTTCCAAAACCGAAGAGCAAAGTGGAAAAAACGCAAGAAATCAACAAACGTATTCAGGAGTCCTGGTGCTCTGTTGCCATCCCATGGACTACCACCATTTGGATCCATGTCCGACAGTCTGTGTCCCACGTCAATGTTCAGTTCTCCGGACACCAGATGGGGTGTGACCGGCATGACAACGGGTATAACAATAATTAATAATATATGCTTACATAATATTTTTTCAGATATTTGAACGTACATCTACCATATTTTTTTTTTTTTTTTTTTTGAGAGGAACGCAGGGTATGGTACTATTCATTTTTTATTAATATATATATATCGCTCATTTAATAAAAAAAAGCAAATAAGAAAAAATACGTTACCTATAATTTTTATAAATAACGAGTGCACATAATAATTTTGCAATAGTTATGAAAATGTAACAAAAACTGATACGACATAAACATGACACTAAATACAAAAAAAATTAATAGTCCTTATATACTCGTTTCATCAGTTACATATATAACATTGATCACAAACAAATCGTATTATTTTAGTGAGTCCTGTTAAACGGGAGACTTGCAGAGAAACTTGTTTACGCACACAGTTTTTTTACTTGAAAAATAATGATTTAAGAGCACATTTAAATTTTATCTTTAATATAGACATTTTTGCCTTTCCCGTCCACTTTACTTATTATTATATTCTTAGTATAATTACTATAATTCATATTTTAATAATAATAGACTACTCTAGTCTCGGATTCGATTTATTTACGTTATATTTTATTTAAAATTTCATCGGACGCTAAATCAATCAGGCCATTTTACTATTAAAAATGCCAGGCCACCGGGCATTGTCCCGGTTGCCCGGTGGGCCACTTCGTCCCTGAGTTTAACGTTATATTATATCATATGCGTTATATACATATCCACGTTAGATAATATGTTTTTGCTTTTGCACAACCGTTCGGAACGCTACGAAATCCGTCGAAATATACTCGTTAATCAATTCGAGACGTTTCCGTTCCATTTCGACGTGACTCTGGACGTGACGTATCCGATCCGATCTGATCCTATTCTATCCGGTGTGAGGGGCTTCTTTTAAAATTATGCTAAAATTATTTTTCCCGTTCCGATCCAGTGTACGGCAAACTTTACATAGCTGCGTGCCACGATATTTTTATATAAAGGGAAAAATTTAAAACTGAACCTGATAAAGATAATATCATTAAATGCTGCAGCGTTTTGGTATGCTTACATTTGCTGACAAAGAGATGGGGGGGGGGGTTATACCCATGCTGACGTCAGCAGTAATAAAAACAAAATCAAAATATTTAAAATAAAATCCAAAATATGTAAAAAAAAATTTATTTTTTTTGAATAGGAGGGGGGATCGTTGGACATATGCTGACGTAATAAAGTAGGGAGGGTCGGACATTTGCTGACAAGGGGCAGGAGGGGTCTAAAAAGGCCAAAAATGTGCTAACGTAATACTTGATCGCCCCCTTTCGAGTCGTTAGATATCAGATAATTGTATTGTGTGTACACATTTTTTACGCATAATAATTACCCGGTACTACATACAAATGACGTTATTTCGGGGTAAATATGGCTTTCTATTGTTAATTTTTTTTTGTGTGTGCATTCGAGTTTCTAAATTATTACGCAAATGAATGGGGTTTTGAGTAAATGTGTATAAACTGCATGCGGCTGAGGCTCGTGTCACTTCTTGTTTTGGTGAGTCCGTGGTGCAAGTCCGGCTATCAAATTTATCAAACAACAAAAATGTTAAAAAAATAAAATTAAAAAATAACAGACCCATCCGCAATTTTTTTTTATTCGTTTTTTAGAAATTCTCACAATCAGTTATTTAAAAAAAGGTTTACCTATCTTTTAGCGATACACCTAAATAGGTATTCGAAAATTATGAAAGGTAGATAATTAATCAATTTTTCTAATAATTATTGCAGAGATTTTTAAGTAGAATAAGTTCAACAATATTTAAATTATAGCAGTTAATGTTACGTTTATAAAAATTCGATTTATTTTTAAAACTTGGAATATTTTAACAAAAAAATTTACTTTTTATAATTGATTTTAAATTTTGAACTACCTTTGGATAATTTTTATATTATATTATTTAATAAAGCAATATAATGCAAAGCACAGCAATGTAATAACATTAAAATAAAGTACAAAATTACACCAATTTTTAATTAACATAAAAAATATTCCCATAAAAGGTGTACGGCTTTATTGAAAAAATATTAAATTATATATAAAAAGTAATATTAAAGAGCGAGCACACTGGGTCAGTTAAATCCAGTCCAGTCAAGTTCAGCCGCATTCTGTATGTGACGAATCAGTGAAAAAAAAAACACGTTGCATCAATCCTTTCCGTTCAGTCAAACTTATCACTATTATTTTAATGCTATCATTATCATCTTCTATATGACTATACCGTATTATAATTATTTTAATGTTATATCTTATCATAATTTATAAAATAAATGTAGGTATTAAACATTATTATTAAACAAATAAACATGTCAAGCTCATCTGATGAGGAAGCAATTGTTATTGCAATATGTTGCAGAGAAGTAGAGAAAACAAAAAGCAGGTATTAGATATACGAGATCAACTTGGGAACGCATAAAAACACATTAGCATACATCAAATATTCAAATATATCAAATTTTATAATTTTATCAAGTACCTATACCTAATAACAAACTACCGGTTTTAGGAAACCGAGGTACATTGTTATAAAATTGTTATATTTTTAATTATATAAGTTTAAAATATTACGTAATAATAATAATAATTAATAATAAACGAGGGTAGGTAATAATATAATATAGGTAGGTAAATATAATAATTAGGGCTATGAATTTAATGTACCTACTATAAAATCTTAAAAAATGCATTTAAAATCCCTAAAAATACAGTACCTATATAACGCACTTAAAATGCAAAAAATACACTAAAATATGTGCTTAAATTTTTTTTTAAATGCACTGAAAATCAAAATTTAAAAAATTCACTAGCGAAAATCGGACGTTAAACAGGTACTAAACGACAATAAGTAGGTACCTACCTAATCGTTTACTCTGGAAATTCACTACTGATATAATCTAAATTCTAATCGCTTTATCTTATCAAATTGTAACAAATAAATCACTGTACTTGCACACTAATTATACAGTATATAATTGTAAAATAGTTTAAAACAAGGATATTATTTATAAAATATAAGTATATACAACCTGTATAAATATAAAAATTATGTAATTCATAAAATGTGTATAAATATATTCATTGACGGAAATTGATGAGAAAAATACCGTAAATGAATTTAAAAAAAAAACAATGACCTAAAAAGGCGAAAAAATAACTTGAAAATTAAACACGTCAAAAAGTGCCAAAAATGCAAAATAATAGTTTCAAAATTGAATTCGTTGTTACATAACTCGAATTTTATCTTAAGAATGCTACATTTTATAATAAGCTAAAAAAATTGCACTTAACTATTTTGAAAATTTGAACTAAATATAAAATGAAACGAAATATTTGAAACATTGAACTAAACTGAACGGACCTAGCGTGCTCACACCTTAAAAGACCAGACGGTCACTTCCACCTGGAACAGATTTTACATTAAAAATTGGCTTAGAAGATAGCTTTTCTTCACAATTGATTGAAACATATTATTGTGAATACTCATGGACAAATTATTTTCATTTTTTTTTTTTTTTTTTACTCATTTTTTCAGCCATATAAAAAGTTAAGTCTATCTATCCACGAGGGAGGCAAATTCCCATATTATTCGTTAAGTGAAAATATATGCAACTATTTTATAAATCTCCAAAGGTACCCTTACTATTTATTTCCCAATTCAACTACAGTATATTATATATTACGTATACTCTACTGCAATATTATAATTACGTAATAATTATTGAATTATATTTAGTATTTTTCCACTTTACTATTAAATTATTGATTTCTATTATATTCTATTTTTTGTGCGAATCTATCTAATAATAATAGTATACCTACTTTCTGAAATGTAAAGGATATTTAACTATTTAAGTGGCTTGCTAACAATAGGCCAATCATCGATGTCGATGTGTATTGAAAAATTAATAATAAAATTAATTTACAAACCAACTTTTCATAAATTAATAATTATGCAAAACATTGCTTTTCACTACGATTAATTTCATGTTACACCTGCATATGTTTATATTGTATAAGTACATTGTGATCCAATTTATAAAATAATAATACTTTAAATTATTATCTAAATATAACAAAAAAACGTCTAAATAGTTCATTTTAATTATTGTAAAACAAAAATATTTTAGCTTACCAAATATCAGTTAGGTAATTATTTTTTTATTACTATTTAATACACATTTAAACTTAGTAGGTATCTACATAGGTAAATACGTATATAGCATAATTTCAGTTTGATTTAAATTTATATAATGTATATATTTTTATTTTAAACAATTAAAATATAAAATGTCATAGGGCTAAGCCAGCTGACCGGTGGTACAGTTACCATGAGTGGGTACAGCCATCAGAACTCGTCGCTCAGCACCGTGCCGATCACCACGATGGCTACCAACGCTCAGAATATGTACCAGGCCCACTATGGTCTCAATTCACTAGGCAAGTAAACATAAGTTGAATCATTGTTTTATATTTGTAACTAATAATAAGGTTAAATTTTTAATTTAAACCCCAAATAAATTCCGAAAACTATTAAAAATGTGTAGGTACAACTTAATGACACCATATTTTCTTCTAAACCACGCAAAAGTAAATTAAATATTAGGTAGGTACCTACCTATAATATAATCAAATAATTAGATAATAATAACTTCTACACAAAATTATCTTTTTTTGATGCTTCGTCTTCTCATCTTAGTCCTGCACTTCCACTTAACTTGATCTACCGCATCTCCCTCACTTACAGCCATCTATAACTCACATGACTCTCCATTACATTCCCCTACCTCTTTTTCGATCTTCCTCTTTCTTCATCATACATTCCCTTTACTAATTTTACTGCCTCTGTATAACATTCCCGAGCCATCTCAATGTATTCCCTCTCATTTAATATTTGAATTTCTTATTTTTTCTTTAGCTCTAGCCAATCCACTCATCCATCTTAACATTCTTATCTCTGCTACACTTATCATCTGTTCTATATTCCTATTAACTGACCAATATTCTGATCCGTAAATCATTGTCGGTCTCGCTACTGTATTTGAAATTTTTCTTTTAACCTGTTTGGGATCAAAATATTTACATACATACATTATACACACGCATACCTACATTCAACCTAGGAATGTTAAAAAATAATAAGCACACTGCACAACATAAATACAACTCTGCTGCCCTTCTAGTCTTATGATAGTTCAGTAACTAATATATTTCCAAAAATTATGTTATTAAATCATTGTTAATTTGAACATTCTGCGTCTTTTTTTTTTATTAGGTACTAGATATGCAGTAAAAATGTACCTCAAATTTCGTTTTTTTTTTTTTTTTAATTTAAAATTTAAAACTATTTTTGATGTAGTATAATCAGATGTAGGCACCAAAATGTTATTTTTCCAATCATTTACTTTTCGTAGTGATTGTACTTCCCACTAGGAAGGAAATATACAAAAATACAAGAATAATCTTGAATTTTTAATGTTTCAGAAATAAATATTTTAAAAGTTTGAACTGCCTACCTATAATACCTACATATTTTTCTCATTTATGCTATTTATATAATTATATATATATATCAGTTTAAATTCGTACAATAAAATAAAAATAATATAAAATATAGATACTAAGTTAGGTAGGTACTTGTAAAAATGGTTAATGCCAGCTGCCAATCGAGTTCCATGAGTATAGGTATTATGTACGCCATGCGGTCATCATTGCACCTTCGCTGTTAGCGGCATTAAACATGCAATTAATAGAAAAGAAGGTAATAAAATGTCCATTTTCATTTACTATGAATATAACTCTTTTATATATACTAGGTTTATACACAATATTTTAATAAACTCACACATACAATAATACCACAGATGCCTTATAAGGTCTATCGACACGAATATTTTAACACAGAGATGTTAAAAATAACTAAACACCGCACTGCTATATATCCTCCTCGGGCTGAAATATATATGTATATAATAAGTAATAACTGTTATTTGCTTTGAAAGTAACAGTTTTATATTATAATAGCGTACTACTCGTATATTCCAGGTAGAACGAAAAACAATCATTATAGAATTATACTTAAAGAAATGAAAAATATACCTACCTATACAAAATTAAGACTACCTACAGCTATATCATTATAATAAAAGTGAACAGTAAAAGAAATATAGATAGGTAGGTAAGTAAGTAAATTGTCACTTGTTGTTCAGTCTTCACATTAAATTGAAAATCCCTATACTTTTACAAGTTCTTATTGAAACTTAAGAGAAAAAACTTAGTACCTACATCCAATTATACATCTATCTACTTTACATAAATCTTTTGGGCTTTCATAGATTGTACCCACAGATACTAAGATACACAGTGGCGTCGTAGACGGACTACCCCTTCCAAGTTGTTATGCTGGGAGAACAAAAATACGATTTTTCCCCTTTATTCAAATATATAATTATTAAAATGTAACTAATAACTATATAATGTCTTTATAACATTTTATTAATACAATTTTCATCCATAACACATCAATAAATCATGCTTCGATCATATTTATCTGTAACTCCAAACCAAATATAATAATATATGTAAATTTTAAAATAACCTGACGATAAATATTATACTCATATACAGACCGAATATAAAAATATAATATATTATATATTAAAATAAAATATAATATCTAATATATATTTTTAACTATAACAAATAGGTACTATCAAACACATTCTAAATGTATTAATGGGTATACAGAGTTGGCAGCATCACAGATACATGTATCTTTGATAGGTATCAAGATACAATTCTTGTATCTAGATACATTTTTTTCAGTATATCATGTACCTTTTTTGTGAAAAGTTACAATAGAGACATCTAATGATGAAAAATCTAATTAGGTACTTACCTATAGTCTGTAATTACATTTAAAATTTTTTTTCTTCTTACCTCATGCCTATTATAAAAATAAACCGATTATTTTAATATTTGTTGTTGATTGCTAATATTGACGCCAACTCGCGATTTGGTATCTATTCTAGATTTTCATGTTTGAATTTTATTATACCGTTACGTCACGAAATGATAAAAATATATAATATAATTTTATAATCGTATATGAAATAAACTTGAGCATTTGTGACTGAAATACTACATAATAGGTAATATTATTATTATTTTATAATATTTCAAATATAAATTATTTTTTATGTAATAGGTAATGTTTTGAATAAAATTGTAATCGGATAGTATTTATTTAAATTTATTTCACTAGTCTATAAAATATTTTGATACCATATAGCTGTATAGTGTACTGTAACAATACACATATGCCTATGTTTATTTCTATTTCTATAATTAAATTTTTATTTTATTTGTATATTGTTATTAATTTAAATTTTGAGAAATATTCAACATAATAATTATACACAATTTCCATATTTTTTTTATACAATTTTAATAATAACTATAATTTTTATTATAAAATAATAACTATATTTTTGAGAATATCTTGTATTTTCTATGTATCTTTGATACTTGTATATTGTATGTTGTATCTCTTCTATACAAACAAAATGTACCATGTACCTATCTTGTATCAAGATAATTTTCTTATAGTATCTTGCCCAATCCTGGGTATATAACCAGTGGCGTCATTTTAGGTTTTACTAGGCGGGGGCAAAATTTTGACCACCGGCCCCTTTACAAATAATAAATATTTAAAAACACGGAAATAGCAAAAAAAAAAAAAAGTCTTCGCATTCTTCGCGATGTAGGTATAACCTTGCCGGTCCCCCTTAAAATTTCTGATAAGCTTTAAAAATCAATCGGGCCCGCAAAAATTAGTCGGCCCCACATAAATCTTAGGGTGGGGCAAATGCCCCATCCTGCCCCCCCCCAAATGACGCTACTGTATATAACTATATAATTCAACATTTTATACTGCAATATTTGCAGGGTGTTTTATTATGGAATTCTGCGACTGCAAAGTATATATATATTTGTATTTTGTAACCTATCATATAATTATAATTATTACCCATAATTAAATGCATTTCAGCTTCAAGCTTTCTAATTGCTAATACAGAAACCCTTAAAAATAGGGTATATTACGTCTTTTTAAGGATAAATTGAATTAATTATTTAATTAGGGACGGGTGAGAGAAGGTAGCCATTCACCGCACTTGTTATAAATAACCAGGAAAAATTCCTAATTACGCCACTACGAGTGTAATTCGGCCACACGATCTTAACCAAATTATTGCATCCAAAAAATAATTTAGGGTAAATCTTTAAACCCTTGGTTAGAATTTACAATTATTTATCATATTTTTCAGAAACTTTAAAATATCCATACCATCTGTGTTTCGTTTCCAGTGGACTGACATGAAACTATACATGAAATTTTTGTAGCACATTTAGGTACTGCTTAAATATTACCGATTTTTAAAAAAAACTGTGTACTAAAAACCGTATAACGAAAAAACCCTACTTAAGCACGTCGGATATAAACATATAAAAATAATAGGTTGGTACCTACTAATAAAATATTAAATATCCTGCAGCGCCTACATAGTGTATAGTATCATAGATTCCTAAGATTCCCGTTGGACATGAGATATTATAATGTTATATTCCCCCTCCTCAAATTTGAACCGAACATCAGTGCATCGATATTGATATTATATACTTGCGTTGCACCAATCGTACATTGCGGTATACACAAAACCCGTGCCATCGTCGTGGTCCGCGGTATGCAAATTTTATTCGTCGAGATTACCTCTTTTTTCCTTTTAACAATATTACTCGTCGAGTGGCTTTTTTTAATATTATATACCTACTTTTGCGTAATACCGTTTAGGGCGGGCGCACACCAAAAGAGCAAAACTGCTTAAAGCAGTTTGAGTCATTTTGCTTTAAACTGACTTAGTCATAATAAAACAATTTGTACCGCACACCAAAAAAGCAAGAAAAGCGAAATCGTATTTAGTCATCAACATGTCTTCCGACGAAGAAGACGTTATCGTCTCTATTTTGTGGTCTTTGTTGTTGAATATTGAAATGAATGAAAAACCAAAAAGAATGTGGGCTCATCCCTTAAATAAAAAGCGTACAAAAATAATTTAATTAAATGTTTTTTACGGGAATTACGTAATGACGAGGAAAAATTTAAAAATTTTACTCGAGTAAGTTTTGAAACATTTGATTATATTTTGAACATAATTTCCGAAGATATTCCAAAAGCTGATACCTAATTCAGAATGAGTATTAAACCAGATGAAAAATTATTTCATAATAAAATACAAATTTTTATTTGTTATATATATATATATATGTAAGTACGTATATGTAATACGTAAATTAAATATTCATAATTACCTATATAGGTACATCAGGTACATCAAAACGTAAAAAAAATTATTAATTATTATGAATAATAATAATATAAAATATAAAATAAAATATTATATATACGAGCACTGATATTAAACTAGTTCGAACTGAAATGAATGATGAAAAATGTTTTGTTTTGACTGATCGAATAGCGCACGTTCTATTTCGATAAAATACGATTAGTCATGTCTAAAGTTGACTAAAGAGCAAAAATGTTTTGTTTTGACTATATGACTCCTCAGTGTACGGGCTTACATTGAATTACATGCGTTCTATTTTTCATTAGTCACAATAAAGCTACTTTAGTCTGTACTTTAGTACTTTAGTACTTTAGTCAGTACTGTACTTTAGTCAGTTTTGCGCTTTTGGTGTGCGCCCGGCCTTACGCGCATCATTCTTGTTAACGACTTGTGGTCCGTCCAGTACACTATCAAGTCTCGACGTCGTTCAATTGCCTGCCGTCTTACCCACTGTAATTAATAATGTACCGATTGTCATGGATCGGCTACATTTCAACCTAGATATTATCAATCCACCATCAACGACTTTTTTGTTCTAGCTGCGTGAGTTGTTCTTAGACACCAATATTTATTTTATATAATAATTATTATTTGTAATTAATTTGTCATTAGTCATTACCATTTTATGTTTAACATACTAACCCTAGTCGTAAGCACGTATTAAATTTCCATTAGAAATTAAGTAGGTACCTACCGGAAATATCACTAAATTGTTTACCCATATAATTATAACTGTTTATACAAGTTCTACAAGTTAGGTACCTATCTATTTTTTCATATCTTTCATCGGCTTTCCTTCTACTCCCCATTCGGTGTTTTACTCTCTGCGAAAATAGCAATTTTTTATTTAAACATACCTACAGAATTACAAATGGGTTAATGGTAGAATCAATTTTTGTCTTAATTATAGGAGATTCGAACAAATGGCGATTTTCCAAAGAACAGTTCAAACCCTTTCCAGCTGACTCTCAGTTATTTTGAGAATCAAGTGATGATGCACCATATTACCTATGTATATTCGTAAGTAGAATCGAACGGAACCGTTGTGTTCTGGCAGAAATCGTTTTAAGCATATTAGCTATACCTAGTCATTACATTAAACTTAAAGAGAGAAAAATAAAATAAATTATTATATTTAATGTAAATGTATAATATTAATGTATACGTAAAGTGCGTATATTTTCACAATAATTAATATACCTATACTTATGTATTAGTTTTTTAACGTTTAAACTCGTATATATACGTAATTTTGGGAATGCACATTTTTATAACATTATTTACGATTAGTAAATGTTTACTGCAAAATTTGTCACATTGCATATTCTTTTGGTAAACAGTTTTTATTTCACTCACTTTAGACAATAAAATGTATATTTTTAATATTGAAATTAATTATTATCTTATGTTTCAGATCCTTTGTTTTACACTCACGACAACGGCACCAACAACTCGGTAACTATAAATGCAAACGTTACAGAGTCGATCAACTGAACAATTTTTTTTCTTCCAAATTATTATTATTATCATTATTAGTGTTTGGTGATGCGTTTCTAAGATTAAGAATATTTTTAAAACTATTCATTCAAAATTATTACAGTAAAAGTAAAACTATAGCGGCAATATTGTCAACTCCAACAAGTCCTCGTATGAAAAATATGTAGGTAGGTACCTATGTTTCTTTAGTCTATATACATATTATAAATATATGATATCTATACAGCTGTCAGCTATACATATTCACATACCGTCTACTTAAAATAGAATATAAAAGTCACCCACGTTATACTTTTATATTAATTATTATTATTATTATTATTTATAAACCGTACCTAAATTACTTTAAACATGTAGGTTATATATACCGTATACGAGGTATACCTCAAAAATAAGAAATTGTACATTTTACTAAACTTAATTTGTTTATTAAACGACAATATCTGTGTTAAATTGTTTTGATTTAAAATAAATAGATTGGCCAAATTTTTTTTTTTTTTAAGAATATTTAAAAATCTATAAAATTGTATTGCCATGTACAGTGTACCTACGTCAAAGAAATGTTTAAAACAAATATTTTGTACGTTTTTTTATGTACAGTTTTTATTTTTTATTGTAATTTATAAGGGATAACAATTTAAAATGTATAATATCACAATATACCTACCTATTAATTATTATATGCTATAGGTACTATCGTATCATGTCCTGCAGTGCTCGAATTCAGAGATAATACGAGGGAAAAAATATCTCAAAACTGTTTTAAAATATTTTAAGTTTTGAATTAAGTACATATTTTGGAATTTTGTCGGGAAACTATGCAGCAATGAAGTATTTTTTCGAAATTTTAAATCAGCAAACATAAATTATTAGGATTCTAGTCAGCAAAATGGAAAAAAAAATTATTACTTTTTTTTTGCTTATTTTAAGTTTTGAAGAGATTATAGAAGTATTAAATTTTTTTTCATATTTTCAACCCCCCCCCTTCCAAAAAAAATCTCTTCGGTACAGCTTTGATTACGATACAATCTTTTTGAAAAATATTTTAAAATATAAACTTACATATTTTATTCTAATAAATTACACCTAGTAAAATTTTCGAAAAAAAATATAGAAATCTGTGACTTGGTAAAATAAGGGCTCAAGGACCAAATCATACAAAATAAATAACTAATAAGTGTTGGATAACAAAATTATAATATTGAATGATACAATAAAATATTCTGTCAATTAAATTCAAAATTCCCAAAGCAGATTTTTAATTTCACAAAATTTATTTTTATGACAATTAAGTATATGTTGTATACATTAAATTTGACAAGATTTTTCATTTAAAAGAGATACATTTTATGAAACACGTATACATATTTATGTTACAGTGCTCGAATTGGGAGAGTATGCAGAGGGACAGAATTCTACTATTTTATAATATTTTGAGAACACCCTTACTAATTATTTTTTACAGTATACAAGTTACATAGTTTGAGGGAACGTTAATTTATTTAAAGCCCAAGACCGAGAGTACCCCTTCTTCTATTTTTCAATTCGAACACTGTTTATAAATGTATGTATATATTATATATATGTATATTTATATATAAATATATTTATATTTATTGATAATTCAGCGAAAATAAGTATGGTAAGAGGTGAGGGCAAACACTCATTTTTTTTTTTTTAAGCCAATAAAAAACCTCCTATGTTCATTTGAGCACTGCGTGTACCGTACATGGTAGTGTCCATACTATTGTAAAATATAAACATTGAAAATGAAAAAGCATAACAATAATTTACTTTTTAGTGTATAAAATCTACAACCAATTTGAAGCCAAACTTTTTATGTTATTTTTTATATTAGTAAATACAAAAGCTATTAAATTAAAATCGTTTTAAATTTAAATTTTAAGAATACATTTAAATTATCATCCCTTGTATCGAAAATGAATTTATCTATAAAGTATACGTTTGTATAGGTACTTAATTATTGTTAGCAATACCTATAGTCGATGTTCTAAAATATATTTATATTTGTGCTAGGTAGTAATATTATTATATTATTTGAATAATTTAATTATAGATGTGTAAAATTGTGTTTTTATTAAATTCATAAGGTTTTTGAATAAGGTTGAATACTTCACAAAGTGTAAAATATTCATACCATTATCTTCGTCTAAAATTATTTTTGATAGACGACAAAATATATACATACTATGCCCAGTGTAAATCTAAATAATATGCATTTATTTATATTGTGAAACATTTTCAAACATTATATGTAAAGCATAATTTATTTTGACAATATAATATTATAATATACAATTTTCAATTATGTTACTTAAATCAGTGCATAATAATATTATATAGTCTTAACTGTTAAAACTCATTTGTAAAATGTTTTAAGTTTTAATGACGTATTGATCGAAATGTACCGATATTGTAGTGATGGATGGTGGACGGTGTGGTGGTGGTACCTACTAATATTTGGTTAAATTTTCTTACTATACTTACATTTTGTTTTAAATAGGTATAGAAAACTGTAACCTGCAGTGCACATACACGTATATGAATATAAACTATAAAGTACTATAAATAGTTTTTGGAAAGAACGGGCCATTCATGAGCTCATGTTTATATTTTGAGAACGTCATGCGAACGCCACTCGTTTCTGTCAAATAGAACGTAAACGTGAACGACGCACAGTGGGCTCAATCAATCACATTTCTAGCTTGCCAAAATATTTTTTTCATAAAACATTGAGCCAATGTTATGAAAATTCGTATAGATACCTTATAATAAAATTATAAGTAGTACAAGAATTTTAATTATTAAAGACAATTTATGTAACCTATTTATACTGCATTAATAAAATAAAATGTATACTACTAGGTACTGGTACACCTAATATTATAATTATTTTATGTAAATATACATTTATTAGATATTTTTAAAAAAATTGTTTCGATCATGATGTATTTACTTTATCTTTAGATAGTAATAAACACGTAAGATATGTACAGTTATTTACATTAATTACGACGGTAAAAATGTGTATTTTTCGTCAGATATAGAATATTTTAGCTGGTCAAAAGTTTTAGTGCCTATCAATTCACTAATTATTTATTCAATAACATATAAATACTGTTGTTTTAAATTCGTTAAATATATATAAATATAGATACCAGCTATATTTAAATTATTATAATATTGTAAATATTAGGAAACACTTGTTTCCTACAATTTTCATTATTAAACTAAATGTATGAGTGGTTGCTATAATCTCAATAGGAAACTACAAAAAAATACACAAAATCGAGTATGTATCAATAAATAATCTAACTAATAATAATACTAATACCTAATATAACTAATAATAAATCTAACTTTAGATTACGTTATTATGAGCAATATAGGTAATAGGTATATGTATACCTATAATTTTATTGTATAAATACTTTTTTAGATCATTTAATATTTTTTTTTAGTTTTGTGTCTAATTTGAACACAGAGATATTAATCAACAGTTTAAATTTAAAATTATATAATATTAACATCTATTTTTAAATGCTATTTTATTTAATTAAAATATTTCGTAATTCACAAGAACTTGATTGTAATGCAAATCTAAATTTTTTTAAGACTCCAAATAAACAGCAATTTTTCATATTTTGTGCAATATAATGTTACTTCCATCTAGAAAATTTTTTTTTCAATTTAGGGCAACTTATTAATAAATTATTTTAAAGTATACATAAATGCACTCAAAAATAATAAGAAATATAACCTCTAAAAACCCCTAAAAATATTTGGCTGTATAATATCGGTAAAAAAACCAATTTTTTTCAATTTGTTATACAAATACATATGCTATTCAAGCATAAAAAAAATAATTAAAATAAAATTATCTATTAATTAAACGTTCAACATAGGTGTATTCATTTAAATATTTTATAAACTAAACTTTTTTAAATTTAGTTTAACTAGGTAGTTCAAAACCATCATTAAAGAAACAATTAATCTAGATAACGTAATGCTTCATATAATTCAGCATTAGAAATAACAGCGCGCTTATCTATTATAAGTTGATAATTATAATTATCTGCAATATTGTTATATTCATTATCGTTTGGTAATAAAAAACAGATATCTGTAGTTATATATGAATTATTCGCTTGAAAATTTTTCTATTTTAGGCCCAGATAAAAGTAGGTACTATTTATCCCACTGTGCGACGTTCGTATTTTTAAAGAACTTCAACGATTTTCTGGCCGTTCAAATTAAATTAAAATATATTATATATACCTACATATATATGCATATATGTATATATACATATACATATGTCGCCATAAACCTTATAAGATTTAAATAAAATTTCCTTGGGTTCGCTATAAAATGGAAACGATAGTTTTTATGAATCCATAATTTATACATATTATAATAAAAATGTTAATAATAATTAATTAATTGAAATGAACGACCAAATGAACGCGTTCATTTTTTTTAAAAAACGTGAGTGTGAACGTGTTCTTTTTGAATAAATTTGATCGTGTAGGTACGGGAACGAGTTCATTTTTTACGTACACGTATTGAACGTGAACGAATTCAGTTTTTAAGTGAACGTTCCGAACACGGTATATGTACCTATCTAAAGTTACATAAATAATGTCTACCTAATACTATAGCCTATAGATACGGTAAGTCCTAGTGGAGCTCTTTAAGGGCAGTTCACTCCAATATGACTCACGTTATTGAACTACCAGTTAGTCGGGACAAAGATTAGTTATTTATAGATAAATAATTGTATAATTAATGAATGATAAGACAAAGTTAATATGAAAACACTTCGTATTATTTACATATATAGGTACCTATATGCAAAATAAGTAGGAGTGGATCGAACAGTTTGAAATTTGAAAAATCGAACCGAACTTCAGTCTTCAAGAGTTTGGTTCTTGGAAAAAAGTCGACTTCAAGTAGGTATCTAGTAAAAACTAAAAAGTCGAACCGAACCGAAAAAGTTGATTACCTTTTTAAATTCTGGACGAAGCAAGGAATGTATTGATTTTACAATGATGTTGTTTTATATATATAAGTACTCGAGTACTCGTATATCCGTACCTACCCAAAAATTCTATAAGAAGGAGTGCTCCAATCATTATACATGCAGCACCATTTTCCGGTAGCAAATTGCATCTAGTAGGCAATTAATACTGAGAGGTCATTTTTCAAATTTTTTTTTTTTTTTCTTAATTTTGATAAACGCGTACGTAAGAAAAAACCACTAGCTCCCTCGCTCCGCTTAGAATTTAAAACAACTAAAAAATTAGAAATTACGAAAAATTACGTATAGGGAGATTAAATTAGGTTAGGATAGATGGGTAAAAGGGGAAGGTCAAGGTTAAGTTAGGATTGTCCCCTATATAGGAAAAAATTTCAGAAGAAATGAGTGAAAATTCAAAACCAGAGTGAAACAAAACATACTATACTTACCCGATATCCCTGTCCGGAAAATTTCCGACGGTAGTGTAATATTTACATATATATAAATAATTACCAAACTAATTTACCTGTGAAATCAATATATAGCTACAATGGAAAAAATCTCTGTTCCACCTTGGTTGAAATCTAAAAATGTATGAATTGATTGTATTTTTATATAGGTAGGTATTCTATGTGTATTTCATTTTTTTTCTCCTAAATATATATATCAATCATCATAATTAAAAATGAAATAAAAGTAACAATAATAAAACAATAATTTACCTTTTTGTTTTTCCATTAATGCATTTAAAAGTGGCATTTGGATTCGAGTGACTTTTGAGAATAGTATGAAATTCGCCGATGAGGCTTATGATCACCACTTTAATTCCAATCAAAACAAACAAATTTTAAATCTCGTTCATAATCCCTTTTACTCGATGTTCGAACATTAATATTAAACTTCTTCCAACGAGGAGTGAGTGTGTCCATAATAATCTATCAAAATAATTTTAGTAAGACAATTTGGTAAAATCAAATTATTGAAACTTATCACTTACACCAGTTTTATAAACTAATGTGGAATTTCCAGTATCTCTGAGTGTATAGTTTTTATATAGTAATCTAGATAATGGTAATAAATCGATAACGATTGTCTTAGAATTCTATTAGGCCTTTAATACAGTCAATCGTGATATTTTATTACATATATTGCCTAGCTTTGGAATAAATAATTCTAGTCTTAAACTGGTTTAAAAATTACTTACATAATAGAAAGCAAACAGTGACAATTAATGAAGTAAATGGAAACACATGTAAAATTAAACATGGTGTCCCTCAAAGTAAAGTATTGGTCCCCGTTCTATTTATTTTGTATATTAAAGAAATATATATGTGATGTTAACATTGAAGGATCAGTTGTTACATATTATGCTTGATGATCTGCTTTTCTCACATAAATCATGGGAAGGAGTATATGAAAAGGCATCTTCAGGTAATCATCTACCAAATATAATATAATATACATAATTATATACTAAACATTTAAGTGATAGAAATCTATCTTTAAATGTTGATAAAACTGCGTTTATGCTGTTCGCTCTTAATAAATCAGATTTAAGTTATAATACCATTACAATACATGGCTACGTTAATAATAAAAATTGATAATAAATAATAACTTAGGATGGAACTTACATGTTAACGATTCAATAGGAAAGCTACTCTTCATTATATAAAATATTGTTGAACTCAAAAATATAGTTCCTAGAGAAACAATGAGAATAGTTTACTTTGCACTGTATCAATCTAATTTTCAATATGATCTATTAGTATAGGATGGCCTTTAAGATAACATATTAAATGCATAAAAATATAATATAGGTACTACTAGTTAATCAAAATAATATTGTTCGAATTTGTTTAAATAAGTTTACTCTACAAGGATCTACGAATGATAAAAAAAAATAATATAAAAATAAAATGATACAAAGAATTTGGCGTTTTGCCAGTAAGGTACCTATATAATTGTCATTATGTACATAGTTAAGCAATTTAAAATTAATAATGATCATAAGGATTGGTTGTAAAAGAGAATTTAGAAAATATGATCTTCCAGTTAAATATACTAATAAATCTTTTGGTCAGTCTTTTGTGGATTATTTAGGTCCAACTTATTTTAATTCTATGCCATTTGAGTTTAAAAAAACAATTATGCAATGTAAAAATATAAATATTAAAGGCTAAGAATATAAATATTTATTTTTTGAATTAGATAATGAAGTGTTTTATAATAAACATTTGGATTTTTTGTTGAAAGGCTTTTTAAAAGGTTTAATTAATTATTTCTTGTTTTATTAATTTTTTTATTAATAATTTATTTATCTTGAATATTGTTTTATTTAAAATATTATTTTTCAAGAATATTTATGTAATTTAATAATTTATGTTTTTGATGTAGTAAGTAATTACTTAGGTATATTGTTATTTAATTGTGTAGTTAATAATCATAACTCCCTGTCTCCAACACAAGCTATATGCTTATAGGAGGTAGGTTAATCAAATATGTAATTATGATTGATAATTTAATAATACAAACATTGAATTCAATTAAAAATGAAAAAATAATAGATCAAAAAAAGAAAAAAGATAGTAGTGAATACTAACATACTTTTAAATATCATGCCAAATATTTCATACAAATCATAATAGATGTATATAATATATTATATTATGTTATAGATAAATTGAGTGTTTAAATAAAATACAACTATATTAAATAAATTAATGATTTGGATATTTATTAAATATTTAATAAGAAAACTGTGTATATGTGTAATAGAAGTATAGAACACTGTCATATATTAGCTTATAATTTAAAGGACAAATATAAAAAAATAATTTAATATCAATACATTTTGTGTTAAATTTAAAATGCAATTAATTAAAAATATTAATTTGATTACAATAAAATAAATTTCAATTATATAAATATAAAATATACAATAAAATTTAGTGTACCTACCTAGTACACTAAATTTTATATTTATTATTTGTATAAAAATGTAAAAAGCATTGATGATAAAATATTTTAGATTTCAATTTTATAAATATAATATATAATTTGACTTATAATCAGTAAGAAAAAGAAATATTATAAGCAATAATAGTAGTATAATTATATATATTTATATAAATATTGACGAAAATTAAATACAGAGCACCAAAAGTTACATAAATAAGAAATTTTATTTAAAGCTAATTTAAATAGTTTATTCAATTTTTAAATTCTCAATCTCTGGTGTACTAGTTACGCTTGCTCTTTTTTTGGGCACAATACCATTTATTTTCATATAATCCATAAATTGTTTAGGTACTTCTGCCAATACATCTTTTGCCAAATGTAAATTGGCAACACTAGGATCAAAATTATGATAACTGTTGAATGCAACAAATTGCACGATGTCCCTTGCTGCTTTAACTCCATTAATTTTTAATCCTCCTTTATCAGCATCTAATTCCTCCATTGCATCAAATTCTGCATTACCAATACCCACAATAATAATAGAAATTGGTAATGAAGATGCTGTGATAATTGCCTACAAAATAAAAAAATAAGATGTATTATTTTATTATATATCAATATATAATTATAAAGTATGGATAGTAAACTGAGTTCATAAAATTGTTTTTGCATAAACTGAATCCCAAAACGTTTACATGTACTACATAAATTTAATCTCAAGACTATATAGAAAAGCTGTATAGTACTATACATTCCTCGTAGTGGCAAGTGCAATAACAAATAGTAAATTGTTAAAAAAATAATATATTATCTTTTTTGGTACAACTGATTATAATGTAAAAAACATTTAAATATTTTATTTTGAGCAAAGTAATTTATTTATTTATTTGTTAATAGTCCAATATGCAATATGATTACACGATAACATTAACATAAAACAAAAAATAATAAATTAATTAGTAAATAAATAGAAAGAAAGAAAATAATAACAACCAACAAAATATGAATTTACAAACTACATACACTACCCAAATAATACGTTATTTAAATAAATATATGGTTTTGCCTAGAGCTCTTCACCCGTATAGCCTATACTATATAATCCATAAACCTATATAAATCACGATATCCCGTAACCAGTATAACCCTTTAAAATGAATATAATTTAAAACACTTAAGGGGACGTAATACCTGACACAGTTGTCTTTGTCTAACACATATATAGCATAGTAAAATCAGGTTTTTTATCTCTAATTTCGTAAAAATTGGTTGATTTTGGGATATAATGACATATTATCATAATTAATAAAGAGAATATATTATACTATGAAATGTAGGAATTATTTTTTTGATAAATTTAATTTAAGTTTTTTACAATTATTTGAATAATGTGATAATTAAATTGCAAATATTTTGCTTAAAGTATAATTTATTGGAAATATAATATTAATATTTTTCTGAGGGGATTTACATTATTTTAGAATTTTTAACCAATATATTTTATACATGCAAAAATAACAAATAAAGTTACAACTATAATATAGTGTATTTACCTATTTAATATTTGATAGTTAATACAAAAATATAGTATTAACTAATAGGCATATTCATTATTTTGCTTTAACATTAAAAAAGGCGATAGCAGTAATTTATATAATTATATCATATGATTATCCGAAAAAGCTCAATAAAATTGATGTTCCACTCATTTTTTAAAACCCCATAATTCGTATAAATATAAGGGTTGAACATAACATAAAACACTTTATTGTTTGAAACATAAAATAACCATAACCCCTATTAATAATACAGTTGCAAAGCCCTGGTTTTGTTGCAACAGTTGTGCAAAGCCCTGGTTTTGTTGCATTAAATTGATAAAAATGGACCCAGAATGTTTAAATTAACAATCAGTAGCGCCCACTTAATTTTTAGTATAGTGAAATATATAAATAACTCCCCCCTCCCCATAATAAGAAAATTTTCCCAAATATCGAAAGAAATCACAAAAACGGTAAATAAACAAAAAAAGGGTTATTCACTTTTATTTCCTAGATAACGCATAAAAAATATTAATAAACAAAAACCGTCTAGCATTTAAAAATTTACTACCCTAAATACTTGAAGCCCACAATGTGATCCAAAACTATTCTATGATAATACTATGGTTTATTGTTCATCTTATACTGATGCAACCAAGAGGGTGGACTTTGGGTCCAGACCCCTTCGTTAGCAAATGTAATAGTAATAAATGTATATAATTAAAAAAAAAAAAAACGTGTATGCTATTAATACGTGCAACAATAATAATGTTAGAATATGGGTTGCAGGTTGCTGGGTTTACACACAATAATAATTATTTAATATATTATTATTATAACGTTGTTACATGTATGAAGTAGCCATATTATACATTTTCAAATAAATTTAAACACAATAGACCAATTATCTATATTAAAAAAAATATAGAATATTATTTTAAAATCTTAGATAGGTGATTAATCAAATTTAAATATATTTTATATTTTTTAAATAATTGAAATACCTTAATGGTTTCTGGCATGTCAGTAATAACTCCATCAGTCAATATAAGTAAAATAAAATAACCACTTCCATCTCTGTGATTTTGAGCTATTTTAGTCACATGGTTGATAACAGGTGCAAAATTTGTAGGTCCATATAACTGCACTTGATTTATACAATAGCGATATGCATCTAACACACCTAAAGATATTATTTATATTAAAAATTTACAAAAAAAATTTCAATTAAATAACAAATCATTGAATTTCATTATAGTTTGTTTGCAAAATAATAAGTGTAGGTACTCAGGCCCCACAATTTTAGGCTAGTCTCAATTTAATGAAGTATGTGTTGCTGTGGTTAGAGGAGGGTTCAAAAATATTTGTGGAGGGACTCTCCGAGTTGAATGGACAAAATGTTATTACTTTTTTTCACTAATTTTCTAACTAATAATGCCAACTGCCTTAATTTTACCGACTAATTTCCTGAGTGGGGAGTATTATTGTATATTCCTATTTTTTCAGGGAACAGACTATAATATATTTATAATTTACCTCTTACGCCAAAACAATGTGGATTTTGAGGATTCATATTAACAAAAAATTCATGAGACACTTGTCCATTAGGTGGAATTTTAGCACCAAAGCCCAACACAGGAAATTGTTTGTCAGTATCGTAATCTTCAATTATAGATACAACACTCCATATGGCTTGTTCATAGCTATTCATACTTGCATTATTAATGAAATGCAAAGACGATGATTTTGATGGATTACCATTTGATGCTGTTTAAAAACACAAATTTTAAATTAAAGTATAAAATAAAAAAATAACAAGAATTCTTAATCTATTTACAAGTTTTAAGTACAAAATATACATGTGACTATCCAAACTAAATATTGCTAGACACATTTGAATTATCAAATTCGTCTAGTATAATACACTTTTCTTCACAACTTAAATGTATAAGTATACTATGCCAAGTCTTAAATTTAAAATATGCTTAAAACCTGAAAATCTGAAAACTAGAATTATGTTCCTTAAAAGCGGAAAATTGCTTACAAAATAAAGTAAACAACTAAAAAAAGGTCATTCATTGAAATGCTTTTTGCCCAATTAAAAAATCTAATCTTCTAAATTCATCGAACCGGAAGAAATCACCTCGACATCTCCTACTCTTGACAAGCCTGCTCAGGGAATATTCATCACATTTCAAAAATCAAAACTTATAAATTCTCATAAAAATATGTTATTTAAGAATTAACAGTTTAAATGATTTGAAAATTCAAAATTAATATAGTTTTAACCAAGGGTGTCATTTCAGATATTTTTCCGGGTGTGCAAACTTTTAGGTAGGCCAATTTTAACATTTCAGCTATTTTTAAAAAAAATTTGTATGTATACAAATTATAATTTTAAATAATAATATACATTATAAATAATATTTAATGTAAAATAAAATAAAAATAACATTTTAATTTATGGGTAAATAATATTATTTTGTATTTAATATTTATACATATATATAATATATAGAAATAATTAACTAATTTACCTGTAAAATCAATAGCCACAGTAGAAAATATCTCTGTTCCACCTTGGATATAATCTAAAAATGTGTAAGTTGATTGTACTTTTATATATTCTATGTGTATTTCACCAGAATGTGTATAGTCCTTTTTTTTCTCCTAAAAATATATATCAATAAAATAATCGTCATAATTAAAAATTAAATAAAAGTAACAATAATTTACTTTCTTTTTTCCATTAATACACTTAAAAGTGGCATTTGGATTCAAGATACTTTTGAGAGTAGCATGAAATTCGCCGATGAGGCTATGATCACCACTTGAATTCCAATCAAAACAAACAAATTTTAAATCTCGTTCGTAATCCCCATTACACAATGTTCGAACACTAATATTAAACTTCTTCCAACGAGGAGTGAGTGTGTCCTTAATAACCTATCAAAATAATTTTAGTAAGACATTTTGGTAAAATCAAATTAATGAAACTTTTTACTTACATCAGTTTTATAAACTAATGTGTAATTTCCAGTATCTGTGAGTTTATAGATTTCCAAAAATGGATCAGATTTACCAAAAAAGTCTTTTTTGTCCAATTTAAATCCACTCATTTCTAATATTACTTCATCCCTATCCATACCTAATTCTTCAGCTGTTATAACTAAATAACAACTTTTTAAATTTCCATCACGATCATTTAGTTGTAACTTGTTCTAAACATAATGGTAATAATTATTCATTATAAATAAGATTCTTAATAGCTTTGGTAAAGATTATCTTACACGTTTATTAGCCACAAGTTGTCCCAGAGTAGTTGTGATAGTACCAAGAAAATCATGTGATGATAAATCTTTATCTTTTGAATCTGTATCATAAATTTCAAACAACAGCGACTGTTTTTCTTCAAACTTATAGCTAATCAATACTTTGGAAACAAAATTTGGATCCTGATTATTTTTTACAGTTTCAGTGCGATGAAACTCTATCCACTTATTTTGGCCAAATGGTTGTACATATGTTACACACATCGGGTCAGATTTTGACAAAAAATCTGTACCAGATAGTCCTCTGAAATAAATATAAATAAAATAAAATTTTAAAATGATATAGGTATTTAGTAACATAAATACTATATGGGTTTTTAGTATCTATTTTGATTGAATACCTATATTATTGTTATCTAATATACCTATATATAGATAATACAAATATTAGGTATTCATTTTACATATTCACTATAGCGATATGAAATTTAACATTATCCAATAAATATTGTCAATGTTCCACATTCAGTAAGTACCTATAGTGTTCACTTAACAGTTATACATAATGCAAGTTAGTTTCGTTAACCATGAATCGGTAATACATTAGGATGCTTGTCTATGAATGCAACTAGTAGAGTACTGTATATATAATTATTAGTACAATACTAAGTAAACATCAAAACTAATTCAAAAAAGGATTCATTCAGGAAACAAATACTACTTAAGCGCTGGTACATATTTCAATAGTGTATATTATTAATAAGGTACCTAGTAGGTACACATTTACCTGCATGACAGAGATAACTCAATATCTGCTGAAGGTGATATAGCTGATCCAGGAGTGAAAGCCATAATGGTATTTAGATTAAACTTAAATTCTTTAAAATATGTTACTTATTTAGAATTAATATTCTGTAAGTGTATACAATTATTTAAAACACGTATATAATATAAACCTTCTTTTTACAACATATCTGGTAGTTATTGCTGTACTTTTATCAAATATTAAATTTGTTTACAAGATCCGAAATTCTATCTGAATGATCAGTAATGTTTTATAATTAATTAATTAGTTAATGGACAATTTTAAAGTAAAGTCAATTATCACTTTGCATAATATGAATAATTTATTGTACGTATTATTATTTGATGCTTCTGATAATTTTATATAGATAACAACATCTCTATCAGCCATAATATAATTACGCATAGAACATATTAAACCGTGGTTTACTCATAGACATATAAAATAAATATATGTTTCACAGACAATAACCGTAGTAGTAATACGGTATCTTACTCTATGGAATTTTTTTACCATCAAATTTATTACATTAAATTTTACCAAATTTATTAAACAATTTTAAACGATAGACATACTGTAGTCTATATATAACTACTATATACTACTACTATATAAGTACGTATTATCATTGATTATATATAGGTAGTATATATTATATATTATAATCAATGGTATTATGCAGTGGCGGATCGTGTGTAGGGACGACGGGACGATCGCCCCCCACCTCTAAAATTGCAGCAAATTATAATTTTGTTAATAAATAATTATTTACATTTACATTGTAATGCATTTTCAAAATATTATCATTGAAAGTAAAAAATTGTTTTCCGTTGTTATGAAAACACTGTAAGGTAATCGGAGTTTAAAAATATATAGTCGTATAGGTAATAGCATGCTTGAAATAGGTTACCCATTAATCATTATTTATTTGTGGGGTACCTATAGAGTAACGTTGACAATCACCCGTCATAACTGAATACCGGAATAATAATCCCCAAGGCTTTAAGGTAATATAATACTTCAGGTAGATTATATAAAACTGACATAATGCTAGCTATTATACAAATACATTCAAATATTCAATTAAATACAATTAACAACATTAAATAAACATCATTGTAAAACCACTAGCTCTCTCGATGATCCAACGTCGTTCATAATATATTGACAAAAAAAAAAATAATAATAATACAAAAATAATCTATAATAATTGATTGAGAAAAAAATTCAAGGAAAAACTATATCTACCCAAATTAAAGAATAACCCCTTCGCTAAATTTTGGCGGATTACCCCCCCCCCTCAAAATATTAGGGTTATTTCTAAAAATGTCAATAAACATTATACCTACTTATGATGAAAAATTATTCATCGTTTAATTATCCATACATTTTGTAATTATTATTTTATAGTATTGAAATTCTCTACAAAAATGGTAATACATATATATTTTTTGTGTATAAGTAACCGTTCTTGTAGTATACAGTATACCGCTTGCCTTGTTTTCAAAAAAATATAATAATGCCCACGCTATACCGAGGAAATTTATGAATTTGTATTAATATAGTATTTTAAATATGGTTGACATTTGGTAAGCCGTATAGAATTTTAATATAATCTCTTTATTATAACATAATTTCAAAAAAAAAAAATAAAGATTCACATGGTTACATTTATAAAATTAATTTTGATGTTTAGATTATGGTCCTAAATCCAAAATTGACTGAGTTACAGCCGTTTCAAATATTTCAGGGTTATTTTTCCGGGGATTATTATTCCAACTCATTTTCGGGATTATTTTTCCGGGGATTATTATTACGGGATTATTATTCGGATTACCGTCATAACTATACAATCAAAACACAAAAACAGGAGGAATTTGGAATAAGTCAATATACAAGTGTATTTATTGTGTTCGTGTTACTTGCACATTTCTATATTTCTTTATTATTTATTTAATTTATTCTTTTATTATTGGTGTATATTATATTATTATAATATAGTACAGGGATGGGCAACTGGTGGCCCATTGTCCCTTTTTATCTGGCCCGGACTGTATTTCAACATTTTGATAATCGAAAATTTTAATACGATTTATACTATATTAATATATACTATATTTTGCAAATATAATAAAAGTGGCTAGGTAAATTATATCTTAATAATAAAACATATATTAAACTTAGATATTAGTTCATATCATAGACATAAAATGTATAGGTATTAATGAATTTGTTTCATATAATATTTAAAAAAATACAACTTTATATCTAGCCCGCAGTCATTTTAAGTTTCAAAATTTGGCTCTCTAGTTACTTTGAATTGCACATCACTGATATAGTAGATAAAAATTCAGTATCATATTCACAGAAAATTTAAATAAAACAACATGGAAGACTTGTTTAGTGAAATGAAAAATGGATACTTAAATTTTAAGCATAAAACGTATGTTTTATTATTTTGTAATTTTCGGTTTTTATAAAACGTATTTCCATATATTTTTTTTTTTTTATATTTTGGTTTAATAATTACCTTTAAATTGGTGCATAATTATTATTGTATTCTATGCTTTTCAAAAATCTATGTTTTAAACTTGGGATACAATTATTTTAGTACTCAATGACATAATTTGCTTTTTCTTTGGGATTCGTAAACTGTGCTTCATCTCTTTCCAACAATAATAATCCTCGGACCTCTCTCTATTATCGGTCTATATATTGTGTATATATATATATGTGTGTGTGTGTGTAATATATGTATATTTTAACCATAGTTTACATGCAGTCGTTAATGTGCATTGATTTAATCCGGGAGTTTGATGCATATAAACGCGTTGGTAATGCGCTTTAGGTTAATGAGCATTTATTATTTAAAGCGGCTCTCTGCTCCATCAATTTTTCATCAAAACGGCCTAAGCGACTAACAAATTTTAAGGTACTTATATTTAAAAAATTTAAAGATGTTTGAATTGATGAACAAGTTTACTTTGCATCGGTCGGAGCATATTTTTAATATTTTAAATATTTTTTAATATATTTAATATTCAAAATTGATAAATTTATAAAATCTTAAATATTTATTCTCGTCAAGAATTTGGATAAAATTGAAAAAGTACTCCGACCGATGCAAAGTAAACTTGTTTCTACATTCAATGGTCTTTACATTTTTAATATCGAACCACTGGAAGTACTTACATTTTTGTCAGGCGTATAAGCTATTTCTCAATCATAAATTTGTATTGAATATTTTGATCTAATGAATAAATGACTTGTGCATGCGCGTGCGTAATATGTTTAGCCGGCCCGTTGCCGTCGACCACGGTAATTATTTTGGTTATCACTATTTATGCGAATGACTATAAATAGTATTTATTAAATACGTTTTATTGACAAAAATAGCTACCAGTTCACCTCATTACGGATTATAATGCGAGTGTAAATATTTTATTAAGCCTACCACACACGTTCCGGTTTGCCGGAGAGGTCGGCCTGCACAGTTTTTCCGGACCGTGTGTGTCACAAGTTTGCACAGTTTTCGCGGACTGTACAAGCGGCCGGAAAATAATCGAAAAACGATTCTTTTGGCCTGTGCAGTTATAACTGCACAGGCATACCGGAGCGTGTGTGCCACGACCTGTGCTTATGATGTGAATATTTTGATGGACTGTTTTTACCGGAGAGATTTACCGGACAGTTTTTATCGGAGCGTGTGTGG
>JAIPRL010002685.1:18460-55872 GCA_025469235.1 Pemphigus obesinymphae | reverse complement strand
AATGTGTCACATATTATAATTAAGGCTTATTTTGTTTCAGTTAAATATATAATAAAATTATTTGTTTATGGTTACGAATTTTAAATTATATTACATATATATTAATAATAAATACAATAAATACATACAATATATTCATACAATTATATAACTTTTGATATATCATACGTCAATCATCCGGATATTTGCTTATCTGGATCACCCTTGACATTAATTAGTCCGGATAATCGGAGTTCTACTGTACTTTGAATTTAAAACAATTAATTACCTACTTGGTTATCAGAGGAAATGAATACAAAAAAAATGTTGATCCTTTTTTTTGGAGGGGGGGGGGTAAGTGCATGACCTGAAAAGAAAGTCTGGACACGCTTATGATCAAAAATATACGGGAACCATATACCATATAATCAATAATATACCCGCACCAATCTATTTTATATCTATTTTACAACCACGAAAAAATTTACATTTTTCACTCAAATAGACGATTTTAATTCCATCAGAATTCAAAAAGTAGCAATGAGTACATATAACATTTACAAGGGAATGATTAAAGCACTTTTTTTTAAAAAATATTTGTATTTAATTAGATATTTGTGTTAAAATGTTTGAAAACTTTAAATTTATCTTTAACATATTTCTCAATAGGCACTGCAACTTTTTTACCAATAGGTACCTAATACTAACATGCAAAGCCGTATCTGAGGGGGTCCATGAGGTCTGAACCCCTCCGAAATATGTATTTTAATACATTTTGTATGAAAACTAGTGGCTTATTAGCATCAATATAAATATTTTTAATCATAACTGATCAATTAATGAACCACAACACTTTAAAAAAACATATAGGTACCTACTTACCTACCTACGCAGATTGTAATGCAATAGTAGGTAAGACTTGTCAAAACAATCATATAGGTGAAATAATTAATGGATTATATGGACATATAGGTAAGTATATACATAGAATACCTACTATGGTACGAGGAAGAACATTGATACAGCTATAAAAAGTATTGTCAAAGATAATACAATGAAAATTCATTTTAAATCATTAATACCTAAACTTACCAAAAACAAGTAATCATAATTTTATTTAAAAAAAATGCATTATATACCTAACTATAGTTATATATAATTTTTAGGTGGTTCTCTGTGGAGAGTTTTATACAGACAAAAAAACACCTATTTTTGTCCATCGTTGATTGAGTTGTCCGTAAGTAATTTGAAAACTGCAGCTTGGAAAATTCCCTATTTAATATTTTTGATCGACTTTTACTCTTTAAGAGGCCGCAACACCTGCGATTTTTAAGGGGTTCTGTATAGGCAATTTTTAAGAAATATTATGAAAAATAAAAATCTAACAATTTAAAAATATTTATGTTCATTTTAAAAATAATCTAAAAATAGCCCCGTACCCGTATCACTTTTTATTGTTGTGTAATCATGAAATTTCCATCTAAAAGACCAATAAGCGTGACAAAATTGTGGAACCGTGGAAAGTCGGATTTACAATCTGTAAACAGATTTGAATGTGTCGGCCTGTCTTCTAGGGATCGATCGAGGCATTTTTCTTTATTATTACAGATTAAAATATAATCAATCAATGTTTAAAATTTTTGATTTTTAATGATAAATAACACGACTAAAAAATAAAATAAAAATAAACGCCTCGATCGATGCCTAGAAGACAAACTGATGAATTCAAAACAGTTTTCAGAATTGAAATCCGACTTTTCAAAGTTCCACAGTTTTGTCACGCTTTTAGGTCGATTTTTCGTTGGTGTTGCAGCCTCTTAACAGTATTATATTTAGATACATTTATTTCTACATATAATAATGTATGTATGTAATGTAAAAATATTATTAATACTTTGCGCGAGGTCCGTCACCATTCCATAAGGAAGTCCAGTTTTAAGTGCTTTAGGGTTAGTTACAAAAAAAAATCATGGTGGTTACAAATGGTTACAAATGATATTACATAATTTTGAATAGTTTTTTTTTTTTTTTATTGAAATTGAAAATGGCAGGGCCAGGGTGACGGACCTCTTTGCGCGGTTCATTTAGAAAAATTATTATTTGTGCACCACAAATCAAAACCCATATCCATCCGGGATAAGCCAAAAAAAAAAAAAAAAAAAAATACAAATATGGGGCCAAATATATACACATATATATGCGTGAAAAACAGTATTACCTTCTCAGAGTGAATAAAATATGTAATTTAGTGTCGTCAATGTGATATATACTCATTTAAATACCAATATATATTTTATTTCAACTATAGCACGTATACGACGCAGTAACTATTGTTGTACGTGACACGACGTGATCGTGTGACGCAAATCATCGAGTATATTAGATTAAGATCAACGATATAATATATTGTGCGTTTTGCCTTCAAGTACGAGAACTTTGGGCATTGTGCACGTCATATTAATTTGGGTCACTTGAAAAAAAAAAAAAAAAAAAAAAAAAAAAACAAAAAATACGTAATTTTGTCGTTTTATATTAAACCAATGGATAGATATTAAGCCATAGATATTATAATATATTACACGTGACAGCATGTATATTGTATATGCACTCTGAATATAGTCGCCTCTTCGCGCGATAAAGTTTCGATCACAAATGGGTATAATTTGTGTTCGAGTGTTGGACATTTAGGACGCATATAATATATTATGTGTGTAAAACTGTAAACTACACAAAAAATTACGGGGGGGGGGGGAGGGGGAGAGGAAATTGGTACTTATATCGATGGTTAATGCGAAACATTTCTTCATAAATATATTTGTTGTACATATTGCTAATAAAAAAGAAAAACGAGTGAATTATAGCCGATAGATAATAATCAGTCATAATAATGAACACGGTTTCGTACTTCACTACTTCACGAACCGATGTGAAGATTAGAATAACGATCGAACGATAATTTTTCAAAAATTATTTATTTGATGTTCTATTAGAACAATTTTCTCGTTAATATAATGGTTATTTTCACGATAGTCACGTTGAATCTATTGTACGATGTTGATATTTTTACTTTTTTTTTTTTTTTTTTTTAATGATAAAACAAGAATAAAGTTTTTCTCTTATTTAGTACTAAATACCAATATAAAATGATCTATAGTACTGCAACAATAACGTATATTCTAATAAAAATATTCACACGGCTACAATACAGGGTGTTACACACAGAGATTTTACAAATGCTATACATTTTTTTTTTTTTTTTTGTAATAATTAGGTACCTACTACAACTCTAAGCTACAATTCTTATATTTTTTAAATTTTATTAAAACTTTTTGCAACTAAAAACAATAAATTTTATCATGGAAAGATTAATTTTTGTTATTTATAGTACCTAAGATAGGGTGACCATACGTCCCGTTTAGAACGGGATTATTTCGGTTTTAAACATCACGTCCCGCTGTCCCCACAAATTTTAAGCGAGACGTATTTTGTCCAGTTTTTTAAGTATCTATTATCTCCGTTTTTTTTTTTTTCATAATTTTTGAAATGTGAGACCTTATTGTATTTTTATTTTTTTGTTTTTTATATTCTGGGTAAAATTTAATGAATGACTTTATTTTCCCCTTATTAGTCGTTTTTCAAAGATTTTATTTTCTCCCGATTTGTAATTTTTCAAATATGGTCACCCTAATCTAGCCGCTATTTATTATTAATGAAAATAATTGAATAGTAGAAATAAATAGAAAATAAATATTTCTAGCACCAACAATTTTTTTAAAAATTAATTCGTAAAATAACTATATTATTAGATAATAAAAAAAATTTTCTAATAAAAAATTTTAGTTTTTTATTTTTAGTTGTAAAAAAATAAAATAAAATTTAAAATATAAGCATATAATATATAGCTCAGGGTTCTGGTAATATTATTACAAAAAAATAAACTTAAAAATATTGAACAGAACGAAATTAAGTTATTGCATTCGTCAAATCCCCCAGTATGATATCATACAGATATTATGTAAATAACTTTAAAATAAGGTATTACGTCTTACAGTTTAATTTTCTTAAAATTTGATTTAATTAATCTATATAATATTATACACAATAAGAATCGAGTGCGTCCTCTTAATGCATTTTAAAATGCATTCTGTTTGTATTTGATATTCAATATTGCTAAATTTCAAATCGATATTCAAAATAATTGGAATTTAAAAATAACTTTTCGTTATCTTTGAAAAGTGAGCATATATATATGTATGTATAATAGCTTTGAAATCATTACCAAATAGATTATATTATATAATATGTGACCTGGGTCACACGCGAAAATCAATTTTTATTATCTGCACCACGAGACAACGATTATAACGAATTATATTATGTCAGATATTAAATGTAATCTGCGCCATACTAAATATTTTCAGACATTTTTTCTAAAATGATTATTTCTTTCATATAAAAATGAACAACAAACATTATTGTTCTATAACCAAAAAATATCTTGTTACTACTATTATTATTATTATTTTTTTTTTTTGAAAATTATTAAAAGTGTTAAAAATTAAGATTTACTTTTATTCAAACCTTAAGACTTACACCAGAGTTAAAAATAAGTTTAAAAAATAAGACACAAAAACACGATGCAGTGTTCATATTATTATGTTTTGGAAAATATAGAGTTTGTCATTTAAAAAGTAAATAAACCATTATATATTATTATTTATTATATGACTAACCAAAAACTGAGAAATATCATATTTCGTTATAATATGACGTTCATTATTAGCCAAGTATTTCTTTTCAAACTCAATAGTAATTTTAGACATTTTAAATTTAAAAGTTAAATTTTTAACGTTTTATTGGTGTAAAATACCGTTTTGTTAACGATGCAAATTATCTGCACATATACGAGTAAGTACGCGGCGGAATATAGTCTCATAAATTAAGCGTGCGTATCATTTTTTTTCTATACCTGTTGATGGCGAAAATTACCAATAGTCAGAATAACAGTGACGCAAATAATTATACTATCTCCCATGTGTACACAGTAGGTATTTTCAGGTATCTATTTTCCAACGAATTATTTTGACATTTATATAGGTGACTAGCCAGAATACCCGGAAAATATATGTTTTCTGTACAAAAGATATAAATCATCGGCCCAGTATTTTAATTTCTATATCCATTTTCTACACTTTAATTTACGTTATGAAAAATAGTATTATTATTATGATTTATAACTATAATTAATTACAAATCACAATAAATACAGAAATATAAATATTTTTTCATTATATTATTTCTATTTTCACCTTTAAATATACGTTATAACCGTTCTTTTTAACATTTTAAAATCGTTTCTGTTTCCAGCCATAAGTTATCCTTAATTAGGATTAATATTAACAACAAAATCCACACAATACACCATACAGACCATACTATCAGATAGATAGATACACCTTAAACACGAAGGACAAGGATTTGGAGAAAGTTAACTTGACAAAAATATTCAATATGGAAACAAAAGAGTTGAAAAATTAACAAAGAAGATACGTCATTCATCACCTTCGGGTAACAGAACTGGAAAATCAGATTAACGAGCTAAGCCTCGAAAAAAGATGGTAATTACAGATACATTAGTCAAAAGTAGGTACATATAATGAAGAAAACGAAAATAACTATAGACGATTTACCGAAGGACCAGATGAAAAAAAAAAAAAATTATTAAGGATCTCACAACTTTTGTTCAAAATTCAAAACAATTAGCGGTAGATATTACAAAACTACTTGATAAAAACGATTAATATAATATGATAACGGTAAAATGTAAAACAAAAAAAAAAAAAGATTGCCGTGAAAGTGTGGACTAACGGAAAAAAGCAAAATCGCACTACGCAGAATTGAAATTTTGGCGTTTAGGTTAAATTTAGAGTATAAACACCTATTACAAAATATGAAGCGAAGAATATTTTCGAGTGAACCTCATGAGCATTTTGTAAAATATCGTCTGACGAAAAAGTTAAAGCTATTTAAAAATATCAAAAACTAAAAATGCCGTAACTTTTTGTTCTGACAATATTTTACAAAAAGCTCATGAGGTTCACTCGAAATTATTTTTCTCGTTAAATTTGATAATAAGTGTTTAAGCTCTAAGTCTAACCAAAATGCCATAATTTCAATTTTGCGTTGTATAATTTTATTATATTGCCAATTAGACGGACGGAGACAGAAAATGCGGGTATAGCATCCTCTTAAGACGACCTTTTACACGTTCATGAACTTTATAGACTTAATATATATATATATATTATATATATAGGTACGGTGTGATAATTTTTTTAGATAACACTTATATTTCTGTCCAACGATCCGATCTCGGAAAGATTTCACATTGAAATGAGGGGTTCGAGAGGAATTAGGAAATATTGAATATTGACGTATTTTTGGACGATTTTCAAATTTTCAATGCGTTGTTCATTCTTTAATTTTGTTGTAAAATCTCTACTGGACCCCAGTTTTAAATTTTCAAACGGTTGTACTCAGTCAATTTTGGATTTAGAAACAAAAGTCGACAAAAAAGACAAAACTATTACAAAAATTAACCGAATCGAAATCTGGTGTCAGGAATAGGGGTTGATATTTAAAAAAATAAAGTTGTATTGGCGCGCATGCACACACTGAAAGGATCATCTTCAGTTTGAAAATTATAAAAAAAAAATTCAATATTCAATACTATTGGGCGTCTAAACAAATATAATATTTGACCGAAATATTAAAATGTCATCACAATTAAACTCGTTCGTCTTTTAATAGAGAAAAATCATTCGTTATTGTTTTCGCGAAATATAATAATTTGAAAATGATTCGAATCGATTGAAATACACGCATATTTAGGTACAATATTATAAAAAAAAAAAAAAAAACAATTTTTAAGGTTTTTTTTTTTTTTTTTTTTGTATTAACGCATCTAAGTATTATTTGTATAATTGTATTACATATTACGGTAATAAATCAATGATATTTTTTAAAGGATATAATATAATACAATGTACAGTCTGAATTTCACTTCAATGTGTATACAGCTTTATACTATTACTCGGTAAATTTTCATTTTCGTACGTTCAAACCTTGTTCAGTTTAAAAATAATACATTTTCGTCGATTAACCGCAATTCACGTATAAAAATAATGAGTAGGTGTGCTCAAATTAATATTGACTAGGAAAATTCAAACTGAAAAGTATTGTCCCTTATATAACGAGTTCACCGAACGGCTATAATAATCTATATTATATTTACTTATCTTTATCTTTATCTTTATCTTTATTTTTATCCAGTGGTTGAATTGGAAAAAAAAATAAGGACGGACTCTGAGCTTAGTTAAAAAATCTGCGTCCCGAAATATATCGTTAAAGAAAAAGTAAGCCGTGGAGGACTTCGTCCCCCACACCCTCTATCCAATGTTTCTTAACCAGGGGACAATTTTAAAAACATTTTAAATTATTAGATATATAAAATGGATAGAATAGAAAAATCCAAAATTTTTTTACATCATTTTTGAGGGGTTACAAATTTTCAGGATAGCATAGTTTAAGCATTCCTCTTTTAAAATGATTTAACACTTTTCCTTTTAAATGAATAATCGAGGAAGTTGCAGTAAATGTACACCGAAATGAAGTTTATCGGTGTCGCATCGATTTCGCCATCCCTTTAGGCCTTAGCCATTCACGGATAATGAAGATTATTCATTAGTTCATTACCTATATATGATACGCCAATATGATTTAATAAGATCAACTATTCAACATTTTATATCATGTTTTTTTATCTAAAACTTATTATGTGATAAAGACAAGAAACATTTATTTTCGTAATTTCACGATTTTTCCAAAAAAAAAATTATAATTTTTGAAAATGTTAAATACAAATTAAAACAAACACTACGTCCCTTGCGTTCCCTGATAAATAAATTAAGGGGTGCGCTATTAAACGTGAAAAAAATGAAGAGTAGCTCCGTCCCCTTGCGTCCCTCCCCAAATCCACCACTGCTCTGCGGTAGTCCGTACGGGCCGATCGGTGTTCGCGGTGATCCAGTAGAACGGCTGGGTGGCCTCGACGTCGACCTTTGACGGGCAGAACAATCGGAAATCGGTGCAAACGATTTACTGCCGTACCGCACGAGGCGGACGACGACGACAATGGACGTTTTAGAAATTTTCCCGTCTCGTTCCGTCCCGCCCGCCACCCGTAACCGCTACTGCGGTTGCACTCGTATACCGCGGTTACGCACGTATACCTACCTTCCACAAAACCGCGGTCGTGCCCACATACCCCGTAATAACACCCGCCTATACCTATATAAAGACGGTCGATTTGAGGCCGGAGACAACAGTCGTCGTTTCAGCCGTCGTCCGCGCGCACGACAACACTCTCGACCAACACATCGTCGACACTCGGGCCCGTTCACTTTCACCCGGACCGCCGCCGCCGCCACCGCCACCGCCGCCAACAAAATGAACGGTAAAACCTTGATAGCGCTGTGCTGCGTCGCCGCGTACGGTTGCCTGGCCGTGCCCGCCGGACCGACCGACGAGGAGATCAAAGACTTCCCCGTGTACATGAAACGGCTGGAGAAAATCAACTTGGACGAGGTGCTGAAGAACGACCGGGTGTTGACCAGCCATCTGAAATGTTTCCTGAACGAAGGACCGTGCGTGCAACAGGCCCGGGACATGAAGAGTAATATTATCGTCGTTATTTTTATATCGTTATCAGCGCGCATTATTTCGAGTAAACACTGTCAGGGACCCGATGTTTAGCGGGTAGTACCGTACGGAAGTGCCAAAACGGCAGAGATAATAATAATAATAATAACAATAATAGTACAGCGAACGAGATTTTTTTTTTCCCTTGGGGGGGGGACTAGCTGAATATCAGATATTTTTCCAATAACGTTTGGTTTTAGTTCGTACATCATCCATTAGTTTATACCGATCAAACTGGCGTCATTGACTTTCAAAGAAACGACGAAAATATTCGGTGGATAGCAGAAAAAAAAAATTCATGAACAACTAGACAAATATTTCTTATTTTTGATATTATTTAATGTAGTACAATATGTACAATACCTGCGATTCAAATATATTTCTTTTAGCGACGGGAAATATTCCGGTTATATTCCCGTTTTTAGATTCCGGATAATAACTTGATAAATGAACGATTCTAATGTAGGTACCTACCACAATATCGTAATTCATGATGTAATATTTAAAATAAGCCATTCGTATCTAAAATTTACGTTTTATAAATAATAAACCCCCTTACATATTATCATGTTAAAAGATAAAACGCACCATTCAGTCGCATTTGTAAATCACACACATCACAATCCATCGTTCGAAAATTCAGTCATTAGTCATTAGAATAACGCTATAATATTATCCAAAATAAAAATAATTTTAACTATAACATACTAAATATCTCCTAAAATTAATGACGTAAATATTTCATCATAGTTATTGCATCTACTGTTTTATTTGGTTTTTTTTTTTAAATACAATTCTACATGTTTATTATAATTTTTAAATATATATAACACTTACTCGTGTAGTAAGTGTTTCAAAATAGCTACGAAAATGTACCGAATATGCTCAAAATAACGTATCTAATATTATAGTAGTTACATAAGTAGTAAAATATGATTTAAAACTTTCTATGTTTAAGTATATAAGTATATTTAATAAGTTACTATTCTTAAAACAGGATTTTTGTCAGTATTATATATTGCATGTAGTAGGTATTTAAAAATATTTCACCAATTTTTAGTAATGTCAATTCTAAATGAAATATTATATGCAATAAAACGCAACAGATACTTTAAAATAACAGGTTCCTGTAACACTTCACAGGGTCAAATTTGATATTTAATAACCATCGTGCGTACATGCAATTAAACAATAATGCATATTGAGTCGTTTTTGTATTCCTAACGAGTATTTGATATTTTTTCTCATCAAAAGAATTAATAATTTATATAATATTATTCAATATGTACATCGAACGACTGAAAAATATTAAATTCAAATTACAATTATCGAGTGTGATAGTATACCTACTTGACAAATATGGGAAAATCAAAATAATTAAACTAACCAACTGCAGGTTAAATTAATCCAAGGCCCTCACAAATGAAAATGAGTACTAAAACGGTGAAAAAAACTTCAACTTGACTAAGTTAAAAAAGGTCAATTTGTAATTTATTATTTAATAAATGTATATATATATACATCTTCTTTCAAATTCATTTTGTGCCCGTTTCTTTGAGGAAAACAGTATAATTACTATAAATGGCTGTTAAATAGTTTTTATAAAATTATTCACCTTTTAATCAGTGATCCAATGAATACATTTAGTATTTGACTGGGATATATTTTCTTAAACCAGATGACAATATTGGCGAATGAATAAAATATAAATTATTATAGATATATCAAAATTACTTTTAATTTGTCAAAAATAAAAACAACGACAATAATGGTAATATTTATATGTATATGTACGTGTGTACATTATATAAATTATAAGAGCTACGAGTATTTATCTCCAACCCGCGATAAGTTAACTATAGGACTATTACGAAAATTAAATGACAACATGAATGAACTAATTAAGTAAAAAAAAAAAAAAAATTTACAGTAGTTTTTAAGAAAACTACAAATATCATTGGTACCTTGGTAACATCTTTAGTACCTACTTACCTATATTAGTAGAGCATAAAATTGCATTTCCTGTTCCGTATCGTCGTACATTCTCGTTTTACTACTTTTACTATATTAGGTATTAGTGTTGCACAATGATATTGATTTCATAACGTTTTTCCGGAATCGATAATGACTATACTATCGGAAATGTATCGATATAATCATTGAATTTGAACAAAAATTCACTGATGTAAAGTTATAATAATTATATTTTATGATTTATTTCATTTTTGTACATATGCGTAGATACGTATTTTCGTTCAAAATTATTATAAAATATATAAACTTGAAATCGTTATTTATTTAATTTATCAACATCGCGATATCTTTACATAAAAAATATCGTTTCGCATTAATATTAAATACTTGTATGTATTATGTACACAGTATAACGGATTAAGCGAACCTATTTTGACTTGTTCTGATTTGGTTTATTAATAATACAATTGTTGCTTACTCATATATTAGCAATTGAGTTAATTACTATTTAGATTTCGATAAATTAGCACTTAAAAAAAGAGTTCACTCTTTATGTTAAAAAGTTTAAAATAATTTAAATTAGTTTAATGTAAATTTTAACATGCTTTTCGTGTTCCTCTAACATAATATACCCGGCTTTTGCAGACATTTTCCCGTAACAAATTAGTTATGCTGTAGTTAATTAAATAATAAAAATAATAAAATTAAATAATTAACTGTAGTCCATTGAGATTTTCTTGATTTAAGTATTGATTTTAGAATTATATATGTCATATTTTAGATTATAGACATCTTGTAGCATTTGGTGTGATAAGGATTTTTTATTCTTATTATATACCTACCTTTATGACTTTTGATAAGCAATTTCTTCCTTCAGACACGTGCCGTTTTTATATCTGTTAAGACTTATGTACACACAGTGATAAAATACTTTGAGTTGCCAAATATTTTAACAATTATTTTTTTGATTTATAGAAGTCATCCCTGTGATTGCTAGTAATGGATGTGATGGATGCACCGACAAGCAAAAGGCAAATGTCAAGAAATCACTCAACTTCTTAAGAACTAAAAAGCCTGTTGAATGGGGAAAACTCACCAAGATCTACGACCCAACTGGTACCAAATTGAACAAATTCCTCGACAACTAAAATGTTAACACAGAAATGACTATTTTTTTACCTATACTTTACAGTGAGTGTATACGATCTGCAAATATCTCAATCGTATATATTCACGAAAATAGTGTTTTTAAGCTATGATTTATACATAGAATATTAATTAGATATATAATTTGTATGTGTATGTTAGAAATTCCTTTTATTAGAAACTGTTTATTTATAAGTTTATTAATTTATTTTGGATTAAAATGTTTAAAAATAAAATATAATACTTTTTAATTAAAAAATAAATTTTCATTTGTATTATTATTATTGCATTTATATAATTTAACATTTATATAATAATATAACATTATTTTAATAATTATAGCCTATAGGCAGGGCCGTAGTAATTTAATATTGCACCCCGTGAACATTTCCAAAATGCACCCGTTTTGTTTAAATACATAATGGAAAGACTATTAGTTTTTTTATTTTTATTAATATATCATAACTTAATGTAATTTGATTTTAGAAAATCCCCCGCCTGTTCAAATTGGAAGGTTAGGTTAACACATTACCGTTTGATATAATAAAATAAATAATTAATGTTATTTATTTATTAATATTATTATATAATTGTATAATATCAAGTAATAGTGTAGGTATTTAAAAATGAAAGACATACAAAAATTAAAAAAAAAAAAAAATCAAAAAAATGATCTGTTCATTCTTGATCAAATATTCTGCTGGAAAATTGGTAAAAAATACAGATGCACCGATTAAATCAAATGTTCTGGTCAAAAATTTATTTTATTGGTTAATATTAATTCATAGAGATTAGGTTTCTTCCGTATGGTTAGCTGATATATTAAAGTGCTTGATGTTTTAACGAAATTACAAGCTATATTTTGATCGAATTACTTCCACGTGTGTAATTAGTATTGCAGCTTATAATAAAGTTTATAATTCGAAACTGATTCATTAACTCACAAAGGTTAAAATGGGCTTATAAAATTATTTTTGGAAAAAGTGGTGAATTTAATTTAGACAGCTAAGATTTTATTTTATCTATACAAGCTTTATAGTTATTATGATAATATACGACCGTGACAATAGTGGTTTTATATGTATTCATTCACATCGATTTTGGGCTTTTATGTTTAAAATAATTTATTTTTCAGAATATTGTTAAATTATATTTTATAAGGTAGGAAAAAATACAAAGTAAATGGAAAATATAATGGAAAAACTACCTTTATATTCCTTAAAAAGAGTTATGATCGCCATATACATTTATAATAACGTAAACTTCATTTCTATTCTAAACATTTAAATTTAAATATTTCTTATTAGTTAAACTATTGAGATTATTATCAGTATGTTAAGTAGGTATAGGTAACCTTACTATTTCCTCACATGATAACCGTACGTAATATACCTATAGGTTAATTTTAATAATATAAAGTAAGTACTTCATATGGAAGATTTTATTTTATAGTATGTTGTGACCTGCACTCAGAGTGGTATAAAACTCCTATTTTGGGGTTTTTAAAGAATTTCCATTAACCGAATTTTGAATTCAACGTAAAATAATTAACCATACTGAAGTTTGATTATTTTAATATATGTATACAATTGTATTTAGGTATATTATGTACTCGTATGAAGTAATACACTAAAATAGATGTCAAAATGTATTTAAAATAAATTACATTTTGTATCAAATATATTGAAGAAGGTAAAAAATGTTTTTGAAAACCCAAATTCGAAATAATAATACAATAGCATCTGACATACCGGACATTTTATATATTTTACAGTGTAAGCGACAAATTAAAATGTTTAATTAATATTATCATTAAGTGAAAAATTAAAAACAAATTTCGATTTAAGATGTTTAAGAAAACAAATATTTGTATAGGGGTTTTATAGCAACATTTTAATCCGAATATTACCTATTGGGAATTTTAAGCGAAAAAAAGATTAAAATGAGTTTCGGAACTCATGAAAAGTGGCAAAACTATTACTTACATTTAATAGATTTGGAATTATCGGTATATACTCGTACATATATAGATTAGATAAATAGAATATACAGACTTATGATACTCAGTGTAAACTAAAAAAATGTCATAAAAAAAAAAAATAGTTATAATATAATATGATAATTACTCTGATAAGACGTCAAGTTTATATAAACATTATTTTCGGTTTCTAATTACAAAGGAATAATCATATTCAATCCATCATCATATGTAATTTTATCATTTTTATAATTATCATATGTAATCCATATTTTTGCTTTTTTATTTTTAGATTTTCCTTATGTGTTAATCATAAAATGGTCTTTTTAAAATACTATACAAATCACATTTTCCACCTGAAATCGGACCGCGGTCATAATAATTAAATAAAATCTTCTGATCAAAATGGGGTTTGAATAAAATAAATAAAAAAAAAAAACCTGAAAGCAAAAAACCTATTGCTCCGCTTAGAATCTAAACCAAACAAACACGCTATGGTTTATAAAATCAGTTGTATAATAATAATATAATAATAATAACAATAATAATAATAATAATAATAATAATAATAATAATAATAATAATAATAATAATAATAATAATAATAATAATAAAAATAATAATAATATAGGTGGTTTATATACCACCTTATTAGTAAGGTTTTTACCTTACCTGCGGCACCTTACCTTTTTAAGTTATTAGTATTTGGCGATAAAACGTATAATATAGAATATTATATAAAAACCTTGGAAACGGTATATTTCGATAGTTTTAAATACACTTATATCGCACAATATGACCGTATTATTTTTAAATTAAATTTTGTTACGAATTAACAAAAAATGATTTTCAAATTTTTTCAGTGTACTACAATTTTTATTATTGTTATTGGTCGAACGTCATTCGTCGAAACACGTCATGCGGTTCCGTATACAGTCACTTATTACCCTTTATGTAATGTATACGTTTGAATATTTGTCAATTCAAAAAACTTCCCCATATAGATATACATATGATTCAGTTTAAATAGTTAAAAGTTTAATGTTAACTCGTTTAAAACGGTTTCCAAACGAAACGTTGAGTTATACCTGTATATTTAATACTGTGATTTATATTGTTTTTCGATCTACAGACAATCAGTATAGCCCATGGAACTACGTATATAATAGAACAAAGCTGGACACGAAAAACCGAAAATCAAACGACGACCGGCACGATGACACAACAGTTGAACCATCATTTCAGATGGAAAATCGGACGCCGAGCAAAATAAGCTTGGAAGTTTTTTTTTCTAGAAGGAGGCCAACGAGTGAACCGAATTTTGACGATCTGACCCAGTACGTTCAGCCAAAGCCAAAGTGGACTTCGTCTAAACTGGTAAACACGTTCCTGAAATTTATCAGCGTTCACAAATCCATATTTATGGCCACAACCCACAGGACGACCACAGCCGCCAATACACCTGAAATTCATTCGACGATGACATCCGACGGTTTTAGTATAAATAGTAATGGAGTCACATTACTCATCATTATCTACCCTTTTTGGCAAATTTTCATCCCTTTTGGAGGGATGAAAATGGGAGGGGATGATTAGCCGTAAATAAATTTCATAAAAATCGTTTTCTTAAAGTATTAAAAAAAAAAAAAAAAAAATGAGGGTTTAGGTCACGTATCAAAATTCGAAAGTTAAAAATTTGAAAAATTCAGTATTAATATATTAGGTATGTTGTTCATTTATGTAGGATATATAACATATATAAGTCAAAATTAAACGATTTGGGTTTTTTCACATTTTCACATTTTATGAGTATTCTTATCTTTGCCGAATTGTTTTGTCGTTTTTATGAAGTCCTATTAAGACGATAGCATCACAAGTACATTATAAACATATGCAGTGAATAGGATGTACCTACTAGCGTGTTTATATCTTTCAAAAAATTGCCTTTTAATACTCGTATATATTTAATATTATGAAATATATAGTATAAAATTTAAATACCTTCATACTACATAGGTAGAGTTATTAAATATTAATGGACGTACAATATGGAATCGATTGTATATTGTATTTAGTACCTACCTTAAATACTGGGTAAGTTAATGATTTTTTTAAACTCAGTTAAGTTATAAATAAACCTTTTTAACATAAGTTAAGTCATTTTTTTTTTTTTTTTTTTTTTTGTATAAGTCAATAAAACATTTGAGATATACAAGTATAATTAAATGTTTTATTGACTTATACAAAAAAAAAAAAAAAAATTACTTAACTTATATGTTAAAAAGGTTTATTTTTAACTTAACTGAGTTTAAAAAAATCATTAACTTACCCAGTATTTAAAGGTAGGTACTAAATACAGTATACAATCGATTCCATATTGTACGTCCATTAATACTTAATAACTCTACCTATGTACTCGTAGTATGAAGGTATTTAAATTTTATACTATATATTTCATTATATTAAATATATACGAGTATTAAAAGGCAATTCTTTCAAAGATATAAACACGCTAGTATAGGTACATCCTATTCACTGCATATATTTATAATGTACTTGTAATGCTATCGTCTTAATAGGACTTTATAAAAATGACGAAACAATTCGGCAAAGATAAGAATACTCATAAAATGTGCAAATGTGAAAAAACCCTAATCGTTTAATTTTGACTTATATATGTTATCCTACATAAATGAATATAATATTAATTAGGTAATACTGAATTTTTCAAATTTTGAACTCTCAAATTTTTGATACGTGACAATTTTTTTTTTTTATTACTTTAAGAAAATGATTTTATGAAATTTATTAACGGCTAATCACCCCTTTCCCCCAATGAGTGATCCGAAACGGATGAAAAATACCCAAAAAGGGTAGTTTTTAGTTTTTCAAACTCATATTTTTAAAGAATTTTTTAACAAAATATAAAAATATATAAATCATAAATTATTTAACTTAATATTGTCTATAAACAACATATTTATAACATTTATTGTAAATCCATTATTTTTTAAGAAGATAAAGAAAATATGAATTATTCAATTTTTCCCCCAAAATTTTTTTTTATGATTAATTAAATATATTTGACAAAGAGTTGGAGGTACGATAAAATATCTCATATAAAATATAATTTTCAGTAAATAAGGTAAGTAGTAAACGTTTCATTAGTTGTTCAACCATTTTATTAAAACAGACAGGTTTATGTAGTTTTTAACTACAGCAACAAAAAATTGCGTCTTTCACTATTGTGACATAAAGAATTACGTGAAAGGTATCTTTATATTGTTTCTATTGTATTCAGGATATTTTTTTCTATAATTTTGAACTATCTGTAAAATAATAGATTACATTAAATTATTTTTATAGTATCTGAATTTTTATCATTTGTTTAAAATAAAATTTATTTAATCAAATCGTACCTGTAGTAAACTTTTTTGTAAAAGTATTTTATTCCTTGAGTATGTAATATTCCTTCAATATCCTTGAAATGCAACTTTTAAGGTTAATCGTTAAACGATACATCGTTCCAGAGATAAATGAATTATGTGAGCTAATTTACATATTGGACCACCGTGTACCCATCGAGCGATCATCTCGTTACAATCTATTAACATATAATGTACTTGACGCGTAAGTTCCTATATACAAATACGGTCGGTTCGGGGACCAAGACATCGGTCGTTTTAGGTTCGGTATTACAATAGTACCTTAAACCTATAGTTGAAATCGAAAAGTGAGTATTATAATTCACTGAACCTAGTTTAAACCACGGTTTACGTGATCTGCCGACTTCAGTGAATTAAACCGAGTTCAAATATGTTCTTCAATTTGATTGGTTGTTCATTAATGTTGATAACAGAGATATCAATATTTTTTGATGATTTGAAATTTTAGTTTCGTAAGAATTTATACAGCGACATTGTATGTCCCATAGATTCCCATATTTATACTAATTGTATACTGTATCTATTTGTTGACGACGTAATATTTTCTTTAATGTGATCTAGAATGAAATATACTGTTCTTAGATAGACGAAAGCTACTAAAGAATTGTTCATCTCTCCACTTTATATAATGGTTAGGTCGCTCAAGAAACGTATTTTTTTTTCGAGGAAAACCTATGATTAATGCTAATTCCATAAACTCTTCGTTATCCGTCAAGTTTTCATCGTCGGACATCATTTTTATTATACGAATAAATTAAATAAAGTAATAATTAAACTATAAATATTTTTATTCCATTTATTATTATATAAAAACGAAACTGACATTGATCATACCGCAATCATACAATTATCAATTGTTATCACCCAGCTATTTTATTATCACAGATAATTTTATTAAACCACGGGTTAAACTACTGTTAGGTAATTATCTGTGATTGTAATACCGACAGTAAGTTAAACTCGGGTTTAACTGAACTCGAGTTAAATCACAGATAACATGAAAACTGATATTGTTAATAAAAAAAAATATTAAATAAAATAATGTAAAAATTAAACGATTGTCTAGAGACAGCGCCTCTTATCTTATATTATTTTCTTATCAGGTATCAACTTATCAGTATCGTACAGTACTGTTATCATATATCAATTCGACTTATAGAATCGATTAAAAATGAAATTCAAATATAATATTAAATATAATATTCTTATTCATAATTTAATTTAATAATTAAATATACATAATTAATTATTATAGAGTTGGAAACAGTTTTCCTTAATTTTGCTTCATAGTACAAGGTAAATAAATTAGATTTTGATATATCAAATATTTATTTTAATCATTGTAGAATTCAATAAATGGAAAAAGAAAGAGGAAGTAGACTCTTCAACGAGATACATGCAGCATAGAGGTTTAAAACCCAATAAGGATGATACATACACATTATTACAGTTTTATATTATACTATTCAAACTCTTGTTATTAGACCAGAAAAACACAGGTTCGGCAAAATCAATTTCATATTATTGGTGGTAATTTATTTATATTCATTTATTTATATTTATTTATGTATTTTTCCTCAGTTTTTACCTTTTTTAGTAGGTACCTGATGGCTTTTTAACATTATTGTTAACATTGTCTTTTATTTGTGTACTTACAATAGGTACTTTTATTTATTAACGAATAAAAATAAATAATACTTTATTGAATTAACACATACAAATTCAAGTCAAATGACATAATATAAATTAAAATATAATTTTGTTTAGTTTATGTTAAGTTAATTAATAAGTATTAAGTGGTCTGGTAGAGACACAGAATATTCTGTGGTGGAGATAGCGTGTTGTGATACCTGATAAGAAAATAATATAAGATAAGAGGCGCTGTCTCTAGACGCTCGTTTCCTATAGTTAGTTTATTATGATAAAAAAAAAAAAAAAAAAAAAACACACAAAAGTGCTGTCCCTATCCATTTGGTAAATTCTTTTTAATTAATACTGGCAATATAAGCCCTGAAAGGTGGAGGGGAATGCAATGAAACGAAAGTAATAGTTCAACTTAACTAACTTCGACTTAACTATTCAATGGAAACTTGTGTGAAGCTTATAGTAAACTAAATTCATATTGTTCCTATCCAGTTCATTAGACTATATGAAATCAGCCATTTTTAAATTACTACAACTTTTAAACTACATATTTCTACAATTTAAATTTTACATATTTAGAATTGATAGAAGATACGGTATATTCTTGATTTAGGGGATACGCTTTTTTCAATTTTTTTTTGCACCTAAAAATAAATTTAGTTTTTCCCAAAATTAAATAATGTTAAAGTCGAAATTGACTTACATTGGAAGTTTAACGTTTTTATAGTCATAACAGTGTAGTGCGTATTCCCGTAAACAAATCATGCGTCTAACAAACGGTAAATTCCTGTGAAGCTTCGAAAACCCGTCATTTCCAAACTAAATCCACCTGACCAAATCTGATTTCACCATAGTTATGTCCATTGAAAACTACACAGGAACTTATGAAAAAAAAAACATACAGAATCGACGTGGGGGCCGCTAAATTACATTTATGCAAATATACGTCAAACTTTAGAGTGTCGTAACTTTGAAAGAAACTCCGGCCGACCAAATCTGACTAAACCAATATATTTTTATTTTTTTTTGGGAGGGGGGGAATTACATAAGTAAGAAATTAGTAAAAAGTAGTAAAAAAGAGTGTTCCGTAAACTAAGGATGTTCCAAAAAAAAAAAATAAATACTATAAAATAGAAAAAAAAAACGCAAAAAAAAGTTGTTCGGAAAAGTAGATTTATACCTGTAATCTGAGTGCTCTCTTTATATAAATAGCATTAAACCTGCCCTCCAATCTTGTCGTTTCTGTTGTTTTTTTTTTTTTTTTCTGTCTGATGATGTGAAATTATTTCTACATGTTAATTTTTAGTCCTACCCCACCAAATGCTTGATAAATATATATATTTTGATCGAATCGGGCTACCTATTAACGTCAGAAAATTTCAAATTATGACGTTTACTAGACGTCGAGCTCCTACTCCTATATATTTTTCACTTGTACAATCAGAGAGTTCCCACTTACAACGGTCTTCCAAATAGAGATTTGGACGTTTTTTTTTTTTTTTTTTTTTTTACCACAGCGTTAAGCTTCCATCTCCACATTATAGAGGGAATCCGCTTTAGAATTATTCGCTATTTAAAGCCCGTAACAATTGCATTTTAATTTAAATCAACCTGTGCCTTGAAAACCATTTACTTTCCCCTTATCAGTTCGATTCAATAAAGCTCCATTATATGCGTACCTATACATAACGTTCATTACTAGAGAGAGTGCGGAGAAAATTCTTAATATCTATTGCACGTTGGCTACTCGTCTGTTTTACGTTAATTTACCTCTACAGAGGCTTGTTAAACCTCTCTTTTTAAATTAAACTCATAAGTGTCACTATATTGATAAGTACCCCAATATTGCTGTTCGGTTTTTGGGTTCACGATTACCAAACTTCAGTTTAATAGAGCTCCTTAATATTATGTTCGGCTTTGTAACACTAATTATTATGGCCGTAACCAACCGATTTATCGTATATTATGTATTTAGCGTATTAAAACCAATCTAAACTTTAACAATCGATTTTTTATTTTAACTATTTAATCATCGTTTTTCTTCTATCCTATTAAAATATGTACTCTTTATTCCTAACGTGCATATTCTATAATACATATCGTATTAACACTAGTATTTAAAAATTATTCATAGATAATTTTTAATAACATTTTATCGATCTACTGGAATATAAAATAAAAGTAGTTATTATTTACAAGTCTGTAATGACTGTTACACACCATCACGCTATTTAATAGTAGATACCTATTGGGTACACAATAATAAATTAATACATGATCTAAGCTCGATGACAATATTAAGATTATTACATCTAGGGAAACGAGTAGGTATAGTTCCTGTAACGTCTTTCGAGGTGGTTACGTTTTTTGTTACGACCGAGCGCGGTAGACTACTGCACGTATACGATGCACTACCACTTATATATTATTAATAGCTGTTATCGCGTCAACAAAATATTACTTTGCACCTCTGCAAATACTTGGCGTTACTATCTAAAATAGTTTATGCAATTAACATCTTACATAATATTATAAGTTTTTCAGATTTAAATAGTTATTCCAAATGAAATGTATACGGTATTCGAAATATTATTCCAGTGTTCTGAACAATTTTCAAATACTTTTTTGAAAAGTAAGTGTCAAAACAATGCCATTCATTTGTACATACGCTAACTAGAATTAAAATTGTTCCAGTGGTGAAAAAAAATACTTTTGGCATCAACGTGTCTTAAACTTCTTGATAGACGGCTAATAATATTATATTCGGAATACTCAATAGTCATTAAATGTTTAATATTCAAAATACAGTTATAACAATTTATTTAAAAGTAGACACATTTGGTGCCTTAAACTTTAATGAACTCGTTTTTCGATTGTATCAATCGAAGAGAAAAAATGAAACAGAAAAAAATGCAAAACATACATAAAAATAATTACACTACCTAGTTACACTGTGATTACAAATTACTAAAAAATTCATTATTTTTATCGTATTACTTGGTACCATTATACTCGTAGTTTATACAGAAAAACGACTTTATTGTATAAAAAAAACTTAGAGATAGCGCAATCGAACCTATATATATTTTTTTTTTAATTAAACTCTGATGATTATATATGCTGTAATTACTTATTGAATGTGTCGTAGTCAACAAACATTTATAATGAATCAATCACAAAACAATATAAACACTAATAAGAAATGAACGTAAAACGTTTAGTATCTATCTCATATAAAGATTCCTTTAATGTAATAGAATTATGGAATAGTAACTGAAATTATTTCAAACGATAATTTAGCTCTTAAAGTGATGCAAAACCATTTCGTTTTTCAACAAGTCCACTTTTTAAAACGACGATATTTAAAGGCATATATATATATATATATATATATTTAAGACATTATTTAATATAGATATCTTTGCCGATTTCCTATTAAAATAGGAATGAGTCCCACATGACCGGGATTGAATCCTCAAACTGTTCTAGAAAACAGCTTTGATACACCGGCTCGAGTAATATTATTTATAATATAAAATTCGGATCGCGTGAAGTCGATATTTGCGCGTATAATATATATCCATATCAGTGTCGGGTTCAAATTACTCATTCGTTATAATATTATAGACACGCGTGACTCATATTTATAATGTTTATCACATTAGAAGACTATTTTAATAATTCGATCGTTCCGTTCAAGACTACAAGACTCTATGATAAATTCAAAAAAAACCAGTTATCCATACTGTAAAATGTAATATTTTACAACAATAATAAGTAATGAAAAAATATAGGTACCTGTTCCAGAGAAAACTCATTTAATTTTATAAAATATTTTTTATAGGTAAGGATTGTAAAAATATTTTCCCGACAACTATGTTTTTGAGTTTTAACAGTCTTAAATTGAATTATTGACATACAAATTTAATTTTTGAAGTTTCTCTCGATAATTTGATACATAAAAATTATTATGGTCGGTAAATACCATACATCGTTTTCTGCGAAATACCCAGGATGGCGAATATTTCTCCCTTCAGTAGGATTTTAATTGATCATAAAATCTATTTAAAATCGATTAAATTTATTTTATTTTTTTTTTATTTTTACCTTAATGCAATGAGATAATTATTTGGTTAAACTTGAGGAATATATTTAATCGATAACGTGGAAAAGTCAATCTCAATAATATACTTAACAGAAAATTGAAGATTGATCTCAGAATTTTTATCGCATCACTGGATCAATTGGCACCGTTCTAAATAGGATACACGTATAACTATACTACTGCAAATACTATGCAACAAATAGGTATAAAAAAAAAAAACCTAGACAAAAAATCACCGCTACCAATTAATTCGTAGACCATGTAATCCGTTTCCCTTAAATCACACTGACTCGATAATTAATTTATACTCGACTGCAAAATGCATTCAATGTCAATTAAGTTAATTGGACTAACATAATGACATAAATCGGTAGGATAATCGGTTATATCCGAGCTATTCTTCATAATTTTTATATATACGAGTATATGTACAGGGTGTGGCAGAAAGAACTCCCTAGTTTTATAAGGTTGTAGTTTGGGTTTGGATGAAGGTACATTAGTGGTAATTACATTGACAAAAAGCCTTATCGATGCCATTTTCAGTATTTATCATGGCTTGGTCGGAGAGCGTCGTGCGTCTGTTGTCGAGGAGTTCATTGATAACGGCGGTTCACCGATAACGATCCAACGTGCGTTTCGTATCCGGTCGACGTGATCACGTTCCCGATAGCAAAACCATTCATAATTGGATATGAAATTTTAGGCAAACAATAGTACTCCGCTAAAAAGAAAATCGACGGGCCGACCTCGGACTGCAACAGGACTGCGAAATGTGTCTGCTGTGAGAAGTCCAATAGAGCAATCTCCGCGGCGTTCTGCACGGAAACCCGCGGCTGCTTTACACTTATCCGATCGCAGTGTTCGGAGGATTCTACACCAGGAACATAAAATGCACCCCTACAAAATTGCGGTCACTCGAGAACTAAGCGAAAGAGATTGGGAAACCCGTACAACATTATGTCGGGATCTCCATCGGAATGTTCTGCCCACAGATGTTTTGCTTTTTACCAGACGAGGCACATTTTCACCTTTCAGGTACGGTAAAAAAAAAAAAAACAAAAATTTCGATACTGATCTCAAAACAATCCTCGAGAACTTCACCAGCGACCACTCCACAGTCCAAAAGTTTACAGTTTGGTGTGCCATTTTCACACGTTTGGTGTGTGGGGTCCGTACTTCTTTGAAGAAGGTTCACTGCAACAGTGACCTTTAATCGCTATTGTGAGATGCTTGAACATTTCCTTCAGCCAAAATTGAACGATTTTTTTCACGGGTATGGACAAGAAAATGTGTGGATTCATCAAGATGGTGCAACAGTACACACAGCTCGTCGTTTACTCGAAATTCTACGAGAAATGTTTCCTGGGGCATATTTGTCTCCTTGCAGGCTGACATTGGATGGCCACCACATTCACCAGATTTGAACCCATGCGATTTTTTTCTCTGGGGCTACCTAAAAGCCCAAGTGTACCAACATTGTCCGCAAACTTTGGAAGCTCTGAAGGAAGTAATAACCCAAGAAGTGGCTGCTATCCAGCCCGAAATGACCCGTAGAATCATAGAAAATTACCGAGAAAGGCTCCATCAGTGTATCGAAAATGAGGGCCACCACTTAAGTGATTGATATAATTATTTTATAAATAGCATTATATGAACAATTTATAAACAACATTTTTTTTTTTTTTTTTGATATTTGACTTGGTTTGGTTTTTATTAGTTTCCCAAATCAGGGAGTTCTTTTTGCCGCACCTGTATATGTAGTGTAGTGTACCCCTCTTATTTTATTCGTGAAGAAACGCTACCACGTCTGTCGTTTCATTTCTATTTAAATTAACAGACACAATTATTGTAAAATTAGAAAATAATATGGTATAAATCTGCATTACCGGAGACGTTTTTTTTTCGACTTTTTTCAATTAATAATAATTTTTATGCTGATTACGAATCTGTAAATAGTTTACGCTGCACGCTCTTAGCTTAAATGTTACAAGTGTTTAAAGATCGCGTGTATCAATATTAATGATGAGCGTGCGTTGTACATTGTGATAATATTATGGTTACTGACGACAATCCGCATTGCCCCGCCCTTATCGTGGCCGTTTATTTTTTTTACTTTTTTGTGCGACGAAAGTTTATTAGTTAAAATTATAAATATAATATATATTTTTTATTTATTTATATTATACGAATTTTATATGCGCTTGTGGTTTAAGGATTAACATAGGTATTAGGTATATGAATAACTAATAATAATCCTATGGGATAATCAGGTATACAGACTATATAAACATTAAACACAGATATCTGTTGGCATAGTAAAATAATAAATATATCAATATAATCCATTTTGTTATGCTCAAGTGGCGTACAAGAGTGCGATTTTACGGACGACAATCAATGAGTTTGAGACGTGTCTCACGCAAACATATTACGCCGCGTATTTCCAAACACCGCGAGACCACGTGTAGGAATGAGACAACATAGACCCGCTTCCCAACATCTAATTTAGTATAATTTTTTTACGATAGGAAACGAATTACGCAGTGGATATACAATGAGTTAGATGAAAAAAAAAAATACCTTAAAATAAAGTCAGGTCTTCCAATTTACAATTTATACCAAATTTTTCATTTTCAAAATATAAATATTTTATCAATAATTCTTCAATTATATAATTATATATATGAGAGTAGACACTATAATATATCATTGCCTCTTATGACGTTTTGTCGTTGATGGTCCTTTTTCGACCAGTCTATCATAGGCCTAATAACAATACGTCATTGTGTGTTTTATAATTTGTTTATACTGTATACAATTAAATATCTTCCAACATCAGATATTGTTATATCTGTTGTACCTGGGTTCACCCGTTCTAGAATAATGTTCACCAGTCCTATTTCCTACTGGAATAAGAAACATTTCCCACTCTCTCGTTCATCTCCGCCAAACACCCATAACCCCATCACACTCTATGACCACGATGACATTTTCGGCGGCTGAATTTCGATTCATCTGTTTCTACCATTTTCCCGATACCGGATACCTCCCAACTGTTTTTTACCAATGACCATCGGCATCAAACGTTACTTCCCCACAAAAAGAGCCCCAACCAACAACCGTTTAATTACCTAGCCATTGAATGATGTTTTTAACAACGTTCGATGGTCAATTCGTGTCCATAAATTGACAAATCCAAAAATCTCAATCAAACATAGGTGAAAATGGTATAAAAATTTTAACTGTCGCAATTAAATACTACGTCATGTTAAAGTTAAGAACGTTAGAACGAAATATAATTGTTAATTTGGTACTTTTCGGTTATCGTTCCGGAGCGAGGGTAGCCAGTTAGGTCACCGCGATCTACCCGAAGAATAGGGACAGTACTTTCTTTTTAATTTTATTATACGTAGAAAACAAAATGCAAAGGCGGCATGGGCGCTAAACCGCATTTGTTCCGCACGTGCTCCAAAAATCTCGGTTATTTTTTTTAAAATAAATTAATTTTTATTATTACTCGAACCTATATTGAAATATATTTGTCAATATTGCTTATAAACATATTATATTACTGATAATATGTTACATGAATACATGTTATATTTGGATAAGCAGAATCGAGATATCTGGTTGTATTACCAATTACCATCAGCCACCGGAGTACCAACGATAACCGTAAGCACCGTTTATTTTTATAATTTATTAATTTTACCTGTAGTTACACTAACTATTATGCGTTTATTTCTGTTCTACATTTTATTTCGAAAATTCCATTTAAATCGATCAATAACACTATTATCACTTAAATTAAATTTATTTATTTATTAAAAAAATACCGTTATCTATTGTAAACTACAGTACTTAAAATTAAAAAATTTATGACTTTCTCTGTACACTTTGTGAAAGCTCATGACATTTATATTGGTAGAGTAACATTGTGATATTTTATTTACAATTAAAATTAATTAATAACGATGTCGGATAAGGTATTATTTTGGGATATCGTTACAGGTAATGGTCGCGGCTGCAACGGTACGACAAATCGGAAAAATAAAAATGTCTTTGTATCAGTGTACCTACCACCACTACAACAATCATGACGAAATAATATGGTATGCCAGCAACTGAGTTCTGCACATGGTCATTTACTTACGTCACTCGGTCCACTTATCATAATTATTATTGTTATCTACTATTTATTTTGATTAAATATGTTCGACTCTGTAAACATTAAACTTATTTATATGTTATACTATATTGAAAATACTATGCAGATAAGACCGAGTGACGTCAGAATTTCTTGGCATAATAATTGATAAATTATATTTCATTCCATGACAACTAGTGTACCGTTCTCAAATTCATTCATGTTGCTGGCATACCGTGTTTTTTCGTCATGACTACAACATAAATGTGATATTGCATGTTCACCGTGTACCGAACCATTCGTATAAAGAGCCACCTGATTGGCTGAACCACCCAAGAACTTTTGGTATACTATTGGTTCAACCAATCGAGGAGCTTCTTCTATAAACGGAAAAATACGGTACGGTCGTGACAGCGGTGTAGTGTAGATAGGTAGTCAGTGTGTTTACAGGCCACGCCGCGTGCATAATAAACCGTAAATTCGTGAACTTCAAAAGCCCATATCTTCCGAATTAAAAACCGCCAAACCTGATTTCACCATAATCGTTTTCGTCGTAAGCTACATAGGTACTTACGTAAAAAACAATCCAAAATCGGCGTAAACTGCATTTGTTCCGTAATTTTAGATAATATACAAAAAAACCTTAAGTATATCGTTATATAACTTCCAAACTATATGCGAGTGGCGCAAAATTTTTGCCAGATTCGTAATCAGCATGGATATAGAACAATAGATTAAAAAAAATAAAACAAAAATATCAGAATAAAAGTGTGTACGATAAAATATATTTGTTCTCTGTTCTTTTTGACGACTGAAGAGACAAAAGACCAACTTCCTCCGCCTGATGCGTGTATATTTATCGTTATTATTAGGGCCCGGAACTTGACACATTTGCATCTTTTTTTCTAATGCTTACATTCGAGGCTCGTCTTTATAGAAATTTGACTTATGTTACGCAAAATTCAATGATACAAATTTTATTTTGCATTATTATATCTTTAAGGTCATTTTTTTATATTTTTATGTCATTTTATGCATTTTTTTTCGTGCATTTTTTCAAGATTTTTAGGTCATCAAGTTCCTAGTTATTATGTATGTATTACATTTAAAGATTCATGTTATGATTTTTGATAAATGTACGGTTTGTATATCATCGTATTGTATGACAGGCATATAGCCAAAAATCTCTTTTTGAAGGTGTCCATTTTGAAAATGTACGTAAATCGTACAAACGTTAATAAATATTGAGTATTTTTAAAATAAAACGATTGTTTAAACAATTGGGAGGTCCGGACTATATTATATATACGAGTTAGGTACCTGTTGTATGACTATTGGGTTGTAGAAGTCCTCCACGGGTTATTTTTCCTTTGGTGTGCTGCTGATTTTTTTTTTTTACCAAAACCCATGGTCTGTCCTTTTATTCGTTCCCAATTCAACTATTATTATTATACCATGATACTGTTAACCACAACAGTATATTGTTATCAGTTATCACAATACGCGTATTCCATCTACGCATATCAATTTACATTGTCCATACGTACATCAGATGTAGACGTCGAATAAATATATGTCTAGTGTACTATAAATGTATAGGTACTATGTAAATGTAAATGTATATGATAAAATAGACGCATAAACCTCATACTTACTCACCATACACGGAAATGAAACGATAAATACTTTTTAGTCGGTTTATTTTTTAATATTCTTTGTTTTTGTTTTCTGATTACACGTCGTGTAATCGGATAACTATAAATTATTATGCGGAAAAACGAAATCCCATAAACATTCAAATTATATATGCCGTTGGCGTCTCGGAAAAATGCTCACCTCTGGACCGGGAATCGAACCCGAGTCTCTATCGCTCGTCGGGCGATTGCTCTACCGCATATTATAAGCTACCATTTATCACCACTTTCCGAGCGCCAACATATTCATAGCCAGCCCCGTCCGACTTTACCGATCGTCATAATCGTACCCGGACATGATCTATAAGAGTCACTGAAAACCGTATAGGTACGATACAGACATCATTTTCCTTGACGAGTACGCGCGCGAAAATTTTTATGGAAGAAAATACGTTTCCGGTCTTGGGTAACGCTATACCTACGAAATATAAACGCATAAATAATATCCATATTTATAATATAATCGTTTGATTGGAAACGATTACGGCACGCGTGCGAATAGAAAACGATAAATGTTAAATTATAATATATATACGTCGAAATTGAATACATTGAAAAATCCAAAAAATATCGCGCAGCAGGTTTACGCGTACAATGCGCATGAATCGCGTAATATGTCGAAAGTTTGCGGAATATACGGTCCGACGACTGCAACGTGCAGCAATCACGGTGATTTTGACAATGTTCGCAAACCGGACGACGATTTTCTTATTTTTTTATTTTTTTTTTTTTTAAGACACGATAATATCATTTTCTATTGTGTACCTATTATATTACTCGTATATATATATATATATATATATGCGAGTTTATTTTATATAATTTTTACCCATATATAATATAACTATATGTACATTAATATTTATATACTCGAGTCATGATGATGTGCTCATTGACACCGCACAGGACGTACAAATATACCTATATATATACCTATATATATGTGCAACGAATGCCGTAAATTTATATTATCATTTTATTGTTTGTTGGTTATTTTAAAATAATAATGCAATTTTACGGGCACCGCGCACAGGAATATTATTCGTGTCCGTATCGTCGCCGCCGCGCGTCCTGCTGCTGTTGCGCGCGCATGTCATCCTTCGCAGGAGGTCGAAAAAGAAAATCGCTTTTTGATTTTCGATTTTATCGCTACCATATATACAGTGTACACACACATTATACGTCTACACTTCATAGGACTTTTCCGGTATATTTTATTTTTAAACAATATCGACGAGAGCAAGTGGCTTGGTGAAGAACGAATTCGATTAGAAATGAGAATATTAACATATACCTACTATATATGAAGTTGCGCAATGCTGATCATTAAACAGTTATAATTATAATAAATTAAAGTTAAGTTCACAACTTGATTTTTTACATTCGATTTTAATTAACTTCCATTATTTTTGGTGATATTAACTTAACAATAATAACGCTTTATACTTTAAACTAAAATTCAGTTAATTTTACAGTAGGTAGTTAATAAATTTTGATCCCATCGTTTTTAATAAGTAGGTACCTCATTCTACGAGTTATTCGGTTCCCGAAAATAATAAAAACAATAAAATAAGAGTTCCTATATAATAATAATAATAATAATCTCGACGTAATACCTAAAAATCGAAGAAAATATTATATTGTCAATCAATAAACAACATTTTTTTCCCCTTAGATTTATATACAATTAATTTATAAAATCATTTAAAGAATACACATAATTATTTTTTGTTTTGAAATAATAAAATAATTTTTGGTACCTATAGTAGGTACCTACATATCAATGTGTATAATCGAATTTAAAAAGGCCGCAATTTATATTATTATTTATATTTATAAATTATTATTCGTTTTTCTCATTGACGTACCTATTTATAGGTATTTATATATATATATATATATATATATATATACCCTGAGTAAAATTGGCCTTCCGTGACGTGGTGGTCATTCACACGGACAGGACGACATACATACAGGACGTATACATCGTGATTATAGTAATAACTTTATTTTATTAATAATTAATTATATTCATATTTTATCTCCAAAAAATCAATAGACTCCTACTTAATTATATTATATATCTAATATGTGGTTATAACTTGTAAAAAAATTCACTTAATTTAATTCAATTAATTTTTTTTTAACTTAACCGAGTTAAACCTTATTAATTAACTTACCCAGCATTGCTTATATATTCACTAGCATTAAATAATAAAGGATAGAGTGTTTGCTGCAGGAATAATGTTATACTACGAAATAAGAGCCCAAAATAATATACAAAAATATTGTAAAATTTTCTAAAAGAAAACATAATAATCGGTCAGGAATTGTACGAGAAATAGTTTTGAGAAATAGTTCAAAATCCGGAGAAATGGACGAATGACGATGATAAAGAGAGAGAAACTCTTATATAGACGCTATAGACTATTATAGTGAATTTCAAACAAAAATTGGTCTACCGAAAATCTGCCTTGTAGGAAGTAAAATATACTCCAACGATGTTTAAAAAACATGTTAAAAAAATCTCCAAAATATTATTTTGCACGAACAAAAAATATTCCGATATACCATATTTCAATAAATAGTAAATATAAGTTTACAGGCGATGACTGCAACACCTGTATGTACCTATATACCTATACATATATTGAAATATTGTAATTAGACTTTATATTTACATATCTCTATATATTAAATTTTATTATGAAATTCGACGTTGGTCAATTTAAATAAATTATTTACTTACAATTTATATTTTTAAATCAATATTTGATTGAATTGAATTTTTATAGTATTATTTTTTTTTTTTTTTACAACTATTGATAAATTACCTAAATTTGAATATAAACATTTATTTTGTTTAATATGATAATAGTCTGCAATATGCGTACTATAAAGGTAGATTTAATATGTAACCTAGTTTTTATAAAATAACGAGACCCGTTTATATAATCAGTGACGCTTTATTCAGAATCAAGTATATGCATTCCTTTTAACGTAAGGTCACAGAAGCAGCTTCAATTAAATGGACATTGAAGATACTATACCTGAGATGACTGATAATAACATAACATATAGTTATTGGTTATAGGAAAAATCTCATTATTAGATTTCGTTGGTCTTATAATCGTGTATGAAATCAATTCCATTTGTTTTTTTTTTTTTTGTTTTTTTTTGGATGGTTGATTTAAAAAAAAAAAAACAACATTATTTTCGCGTTATATAATACCATTTTATTAAAAACATAAAACCAATAAAACTCGTAATGAAATATAAACTAAATTATATATTAACACCACGACGCGGATTGTGAAATATTTCACGTGTCCACTATATTACCCTTTCGTATACATCTTTCCAAACGTTTAACGTTCCATGACCTGTTTCATCTGTACATTATTGTAGTTCAATAAAATGTAATGTAATTTTTAATTTTGTTCATTTGTTTGATTGTCAATTTAATTTTAAATTGTTTCAACATTTATGACTTGTTATTACAAATTGCCATGAAAATGTAGGTATCTAATTAAAATATTCGAGTGAATATTGTGTAAATGTACGTATATGTTAAAATAGGTACATAAGTAATAGATCTAAAGTAATTTGGAAAATTTTTTTGCTGAATAAATCCAAACTATAGAATTATTAAACTTTTAAAGAATTTCAGCTAAATTCAAACTAGAAAATCACCTGACATTTCTGACATTGATTAAATATTTCAGACAATGACTAAAATATAGACCGATCAAAAAACTGATACGCTGAACGGTGTTATCAACACCTATAGTTAATGACTAGTTATTACCTATAATGCCGAAATTATGAGACACGAGCCAGAAATTATTTTCAAAGAGTGGCATATATTTTTAAAAGCCCTACGAGTATTAATATATTAAGTTTTATTTTTTTAACGTGTTTAGAATTATATGACAAAAAAAAATCGGCGGGAGAGACAAGAAATAAAAATTATTTACATTGAGTTGTATAATTATTCAAATAAAATTGTAATTAAATACTGTCTATTTGTACATTCAAATACAATTCTAAAAATATTATTTTAGTTATGTTCGAACATATTTTAATTATAATTTTATTCAAATTTTAGAATAATTTTCATAGGATTTTTATTTCAAACATTACATATTATTATAATATATAACTACATAAGGAATAAAGAAATGTATTGTATCTACTTTATTGTAATTATTATTTTAGTAGAAGCTGGCACTAGTGAGTGGTGTTAGAGGAGGGTATCACACCTCTTATTCCTCCAATGATGGAAAAATTAAGTTCAGTCTGTCAATATTATTCGGAAAATTAGGGTTAATTGGTACACTGAATCAACAACAGAATTATCGATAATCTTTTTTTATTTTTACTTTTTTTTTTTGAAAAATGAATCAGCGAAAATCACTTTCAACACCCCTCCACAAATATTTCTTATAACTAATTATACTTGTAGTATAAGTATAATTGTTATATTTTTTAAAACTTTAAAAAAAAAATTAAATAACTTTAATATATAAATATATGCAATGTATTTTATAGTAAATAATGCTCTTTTCCAGTTCAGTGCATATCCCCACAATAGGTATTCTCTGTATTGGAAGTATTTGGAGTGAAATTTATAAAAATAAATATGAGTAGGTAGGGTACATTATATTATTAAATTAAAAAAAAAAATATATTATGTTAAAATATTTGAAAATATATAAACAAATCTGTTTAATTGTTATTTATAATGAGTTTGGGTTTAATTTTTATGTAATATATGTAGTTTATAAGTAGTATATGATTTATAAATATATCAATATAGGTAATTTTTTTATTTATTTGTAAAAAAAAACTTCATTGAGTACCTTCTTATATAAGATTACACAATAGGACTAAAAAACTAAATAATTAAAACAAAAACTAAATTCGAATAAATTATCTTAGTGGAATATGGTTTTTTTTTTTTTTTATTCAAATAAATATTTTAAACATGTAATCTAAAAAATGTTCAAATCTCTATTCTGAATCATTTTTTACCTATATTTATTGGAATGATTATTATTTTACAAGTTCGTTCATTCAAAAACCTTTTTCTTCGCATATTTGGCTATTATTACTTAATAATATAAATATAATATAATTAGTAATTATCAGGCCGTGTACACACATACACACATATTGAAATGCCGTTAATGGGTCAAGCTCGAGTATATTAACGTAAACGTATTATTACAATTTACAGTAACCGTATAATTAATCATAAATAAACGTATTTTTTTAAATCGCTTTTGAGTTTTAATATTTTAATATTTGTATACTATACATACCTATATTATAATAGGTAGGTCTATATAAATGATGTGAAGACCGAAACTGCAATGTTAAAAATCTCAAATGGTAATAAAATTCTACTATAATATAATCGACAACGTTTCAAACAAAATACAAAATACTTCTGACTAAAAGACCATTAAAATTATATGTTTTCTAACATCGCTCTTTAAACACTAACGGATTATGAGTTGACATTTTTCTCACAACATTTGTACGTGTTTTTTTCTCGTTACAAAATTAAGAAAATAACTTTACAGAAATAAAAAATGGAAATTTATCGTATAGCATTAATATCTACATAAAATATGGTACACGACTGTAACATATGCTAAAATTTCAAATTGGGAAAGTCTTAATAACGATAAAATACAAACGTCCTTCAATACGAATTACTAGTAATTTATAATCAATAGTACTACAATATGTATTATGAATCTATATCATAACGATTAATATATACATATGTAATGTAATATATATATATATATATATATATATACAGTGGCGTACACAGGGGGAATATGGGGGATAGATCCTCCTTGAAATTTTTTTTTTTTAGAATTTTTTAGAATTTTTTACCTTTATAGTGTTTTTGGTAATTAAAACATTTTTTATCAATTATATTTTCTTTTGATGATAATGACATGTTCTAGTTTATGTTAGCGTATAAGTGTTAGTTGGTAAACTGTAACTATTCGAGGTTGGAAGTATAAACTTTGTAAAAAGTATATTCATCCTCCCCCCCCCCCGACCCCACTATAGAAAATTCCTGTGTACGCCACAGTATACAGGGTGTTTCTGAACGGAATACATTAAATTCGTACACACATACTCAGCGGGGTGACCCAATGACGAAAGTTTTTACATTTTTTCTCTACCCGTAAAACCTATGTTTTTAAGTTTTCATTCGTTGGATGAATTGACATAAATGTAAAAATAAATATCGATTCATGTGAGAACTTTGCGGGAAATATCACGGTGTATTTATTTTTACATTTATGTTAACATGCGACGAATGAAAACTCAAAAACTTAGGTTTTACGGGTAGAGAAAAAAAAATGTAAAAACTCTCGTCATCGGGCCACCCCGCTGAGTATGTGTGTACGAGAATTTAATGTATTCAATTCAGAAACACCCTGTATATATATATATATATAGGAGCTGTGTACTAAACCGGAGACCCTATCCAAATCCCACATTGAAAGAATATTTTCGTAATATATTTTTCGAAGGATTTAAATTAGGTATGTTTTTATATCGAACGCGATCTTATACAATGTGAATTTCACCTTATCCGAGTGTTAAATCTCGTGCAGGGGCACTCGCAACAGTATTGTTTTCTCTCTCTCAAATGATATGTATACGACACACAGGTACAGCGAGCAAGGTCATGATAACATACTCGGACGTTGGATATTATTATCGTTCGGTTAAAAAAAAAACACGGACGAGTAGGCGGGAGTCGAGTAGAAAGCCTACAATAACCGAAGAGTTTCGTGAAAGGGAAGGTTTACCATTACTTCATACCGTGTACGGTATATATACTTGGTATATTCACTACGATACACATACGGTATCTATTATTGTAATGGTGTGGTACATAATTAAGAAGTCGTCGATATGACGTACAAATTTATCTACCTATACGCACGTCCAACAAGTCTTTCCATGTACGCGATGAATGAATGATAACTATGGGGCCCGGATGTAGATGGCTTTTTTTTTTTTCGGAACGTCTTAGGTGATGATTTCCTGGCTAAAAATATCATTCAATAACATACAAATCTAAATAACTCTAATTTTTATTTTGCATTTTTTATCATTTTTTGGCTTTTTTTCATTTTTTCAGGACATTTTTTGACATTTTAAGGTCATTTTGTGTAACTATTTTTCAATAATCGTTGATTTGATTGAAATGAAATTCACGAGTTTACTATTATTATAATTATATGTTTTTATTTTTAACATAAAACCAATTTTCAAAATCAATATTCAATATACCTAATACCTATGTATTTTAGTTATTTAATATACGTGTATATTAAATTGTAACTAATGAAATATAATAACAAAAAAATAAATAATTTATACGATTTAAAAGGTTTTTTTTTATGTTTTTGGTTTATAAATTAAATTTTTCAAGGGTATTTTTATAAGTTTTTAGGGCATCAACATCCGGGCCCTAATGATAACTACCTATATATTATAATATAAAAACAGTGTTCTGTGTTCACAAATCACGAATTCCCGTAATTCTTACTTACTTTTTTTTATAATGACGCGCAGTAGTAATTTAATTACTTTTTAAGTCGATTACCGTGATCAAACGAAATAACTCCCTATTTAAAATTGCGATTTCCTCCGTGAAATTATGCGCGTAATAAATTATATGATTTATAACATTGGAGATGAAAAAACCGAAAGAAATACTAAAAATCGATCACATATTTTATTTTCAGTGTGAACGCGGGATATTGAAAGAATTTTAACTATCATTAACTATTTATATATAGTATAAAAAATACGACGACAACTATATTAATGCAAAAAATAAAGCAAGTAACAATACAAAATATGTAACGCCTTACTTTTGAAATTAATAATATGTAATGTAACTCTGTAAAAATAACTTAAGGTAACGTGAAAGTAATATGAATATTTTTATGCAATTTTATTGTGTACTTTTTAAAAGTAATTTGCCCAATACTACAGCGTATAAGTGCGATAAAGACGAAAGCGTTTTTTTTTAAATAGACATAATTTAATCAAAGCTCGTAATTTCGTCGGCCACTCTGATGAATTTATAAAAACAAAAAACACGTGATCCATAGACCACAGACGCAATATACATTATTTTTTTTTTCTCTAATAATCTTTGACGGATACTTTCCATAAAATAACCTATAATCTGCACGATTCCATTAAAATATATTACAAGAGATTTCAAATTAATCATATTTAACGTACTGTACGTATATATAAGCTAATAGTATGATAAATATAATATACGATATCTAAACATTAAAATCCATTCTGTTTGGTCAATTAAATTTCGTCAATAAACGAGTATAATCTGACGTATGTATATATGTACCTATATATACATATACATATACATATACATATACATATACATATACATATACATATACATATACATATACATATACATATACATATACATATACATATACATTATACACAG
>JAIPRL010002685.1:0-18360 GCA_025469235.1 Pemphigus obesinymphae | reverse complement strand
CTTTATGAATCCCAAGGTGCGCATTGCCTTATTTTTTATCATTTCAGTATGATTGGAAAAATTTAATTTGGGGTCGAATATTATACCGAGATCTTTATAATTATATACCATATCCAGATTTAGAGCAACTATTGAATAATTGAAAACAATTGGGTTTTTGATCAGGGTAAACCGCATAAATTTACGTTTATTTATATTTAATGACAGATAATTAACAGTGCACCATCTTTCAATTTTATTTAAGTCTTCTTGTAAGTCTACTGAATCTTGAGGAGATTTTATAATTTTTACAATTTTTGCATCATCGGCAAATAATAATATTTTTGAGCTCTGTACAATATATACCTACTATATACTTATGTTTTTATAGAATACTATCGTTTCATTTCAACAGATGTTTTCGAAATTATATTTGTAATTGATAAATCTCAATATTTTTCTAAAAATATTTTTGTCAATACCTCCCAAAAAAATCAATGATGCCATCTAGCACCAAATATTATAGTACAATCAATATGAATTACCGATCCGTTGGGAAAAATGTATTTCCAAGTCTAAAGATCATGTAGAAAAATAAAATTGTATATTACGAGTAGTGCTACTATAATGTCTCAATACATTTAAAAAACAACCCCTATTTATATTTAATCTTCCCTCGTATCTATAAATAATTCGCATGTCGAAGTTCCTATAGGTACTAAAAAGGGTGGGGGTTCCTAAATGATATTTCTCGAGCTTTTCACATATATCACGTATTCGCACTTATTGACTATACTGATCAATTTTTATGAAACGGATTATGAAAATAAAAATATTAAGTTTAAAAACAACATTATGTAGGTATACATATATACCTACATCGGTAGGTCTAGTTAGTTGGTCCAGTTGATAGACAAACGTATACACTTTTTCCGCTGTTATACCTACCTATATTATTATACTGCAGCAGTTGTTGCAGTCCAGTAGAGCGGAAAAAAAGGACAGCTTGCGGTAATCTCAAAATACTACAATATACCTAATATTGTCAAGGTTTCGCATCTGTTAAAACTTTTTGATTCGTATTTATGACTTTCAAAATTTATTTTTTAATTTATCTTCTGCAGTAACAATATTTTTTCTGCACCGGCTAATATACAAATTCCGGGCGATGCTAGGAAGAGGTCTCAACCTATCAGAAGGAGTTTATCAGCATGATCCAAGGTATTATGGTCATTAAGGAACTGTAGGAAAGACAACGACAAGCGGAGGAGAGGGCGTTAAAAATGGATAGTCAAATAACGAGTTAAGAGACGGGTTAAGAACCGGGTCCAAAAGATCAATGACACAGAATTTTAAATTATTGTTTATTGATCATGAAAATAATTTGTATCTTTAATGCATATTTTAATTATTATTATTTTATTTTCGTAACCAAGCGTTAAAGATATATCATGTTGAATAAACAATGGCGGTGGCGTGGCAGCCTCAATGCCATGCATTTCTCACGACACCGTCGGTTATAATGCAGAAAAAAAAGACATGAAAATAATATTTAATAATATTTACATATTAATATATATTATGTACTTATATGAATATCTCTTCGCGGGGAAATTTTTTGGTATGATCCATATCCATGACATGACGACGTCACTATGATTTGAGAATAATATAGAGTAATACTATTACTCCATAGATAATACCACGTTATCATTTTGTTGTTATCATGTAATATGAACTATAAACACATTACGTCATATAATATTATGTACATATTATATTATTATAAAACAAATATATTCTGATTTTTTTTTTTTTTTTTTTAGGTAATATGTATGTTCATGACATTAACTTTGTCATGTAACATGTGCACAAAATTTTAGTATTCAATACCTAGCTTTCGGTTAGCTAATTTATATTTAAATTTTATATGTTGTTTATATTGTATTATATATTTTATTGAATTTATTATTAATTTTGAAAATTTTACATGCTGTTCATTTTTCTGTTTTATTTATTTATCTTATATATATTATTTTTTGTTTTGAATTTTATATTTTATTTTATGTAAAAATGTTTAAAATGTCACATTATATTATAATATTGTATAATAAGTATATTGTATTATATATTTTTGATATTTCCGCTAATCATTTATTTATCTATTTATTCATTCAATTATTCTTCCATATTTATACTACATGATAATAACAAAATGATAAACGTGGTATTATTGAATCATAGTGACGTCATGGATCAGATGAAAAAATTTTAAGACGAAGAGACGTTCGTATATTCTGTATTCAGGTGCAAACTGGTGAATATGGGTGTGGGACATATGTGTCTATTTGGAGGTGGTTAGGGGAGGGACATGTCTACCACCTGGAGAATTTCAAAAACCATGTAAAACGAAATTTCATTGTGAAAAATGTCGGTAATTTATTTAAAATAATATCAGTATGGAAATATTATATGATTAGACTCACCATTGTCACTAATATGTGGAATTTATAAATATATTTCTTGTATTATTCCTTATTTTAATTTGTAGAATAATTTATTAGAATTTCAAATTGATTTAGTGTACCCATGACATTTTATCAAACCATATGGACACAGCCTTTGGGAAATGTAAATATGTAGATATCACATATAGAATTCAAAATAAAATAATTCAAATCTATGAATTATGATGAAGTTTTTCAAAACAATATTGAAATGCAAAAAAAAAAATTACATTTAAAATCATATTTCTCCAGAAATAAAAATCCAATCATAACCCAACCAATAAAAATTAAATCATAACGTTCTTAGCAGGGACGTCATTTGGGGAGGGGGGACAGTCGCCGTCGCCAAATCACTCAAAACCGATATAAACACTTCCATTTGAAACTGTATGTTAAATATAATATTTTATATATTATATTTAATTATAGAAAGACCTCGAGGGTGACCAAGAAAAAGATGGTTAGACGTATTGGAAGAATGGGAGTTCGAGAATGTGGAGAACTAACATGGGATCGAGCAAAATGAAGGGATTTAGTGATGGCGCCGAAAACTCTTAGAGAGTATTAAGAGCCAGACGAAGAAGAAGAAGAATTATAATAAATATATTAATATATATAATATTGTTATTAGGCCTTAAGCTTCGTCCACACTAGAGCACAGGCCGAGCATATTGTGTGCTCATGATTTTCGTCGTGTATGCTCAGTATGAACATCACCACGCACGATTTAGCTATAGTTAAACTTTAAAAATATCTTTTTTTATCTTTTACATAAATGGGTAATTCGTGGGTGGCCGTAAATAATTGTGAGAAAAGGCGAAGAAGAAAAAGATATTTAGAATTGTGTTCAGGACCGTCACGAAGAAAGATTTTTGTTTTTTGGGAGGGGGTGAAATAGTAAAAAAAATTATATAATTCTTCTCTTCAAAATATAAAACGAGCAAGCAAAATAAAAAAAGGGCATTGACTTTTTCTACTATTTGCCGACTGCTTTCCGAGTTGGGAGTGAGGACTACGCCCCCCCCTCGGGACGGCCATGATTGTATTCATATATTACGTATAGTATTGACTATATCTATTACAGCTGGCAGTGTCATCCAGGGGGCACGGGCCACTCAACATTTTCAACAACAATGATTTAGCATTGTCATCCAAGTTACTGTTTTACAATTTTTGTTAGGAGTTTTTACATTTATTTATAAAATAATATTTTATCTATATAGTAGTCGTGCACGGAGAGCATAGTATGTACCTACAATGTACATATTATACTGATACCTCTTATAATAGCATATGATTTTTCGCGTTGTCATCCGTCAAACGGCGATAAAATTATAAATTTATTTATATGAATTTAAATTTTACCGTGTTTTATCTGTAGGAATTTTCGGGATTATATTATTTAGGGGCTCACCCGAAATTATATTCTCAGATCTGCGCCTGGCTAGCACGCCCAGCTGCTGTTGCGTATACGACTGAAGCTCGGAATAACGAGACTTTTGTTTGTAAGTCTAAAAATAGCGAAATGTTTTCGTTTAGAAAAAATGAAGAAAATCAAAACAATAACAAAAATCAAAGACAAATGTGTGTGTGGTAAACATCTGGTCGAGGGGGTAACGTCCGCGGTGTGTTCCCCCTCTTCACTCTCCGCGTAGCTGTTGGCCGGCGGAGAGGTGAGGATCGGTTGGCTGCACTACGGCGGTCGTTCTCTTTTTTTTATTCGCTGCATCCGGCGGCAACACGGGGTATCAATGAAACGACGGCGGCGGCCAGCCCCAGTCAGTGATAATAGTGCGCGTACAGCGTATTATGAATGAAACGAAAATCGGCAATTGTGTCTGTCACGGGCCCGTGTTTTTTTTTTTTTTTTTTTAATTTCGTAGCCTTTCCCGCCCGTTTGCGTAATATACACGTACCTAATAACGTCAAATCCTTTTTGTAACTTCCAGGTTACTACTTACGTCCGTCTTCGACCGTTCCGTTTTGTTAGGTACGCAAAACGTATATCCGTTCAATATGTTCAACGGTTTGGAGGCCACGACGACGGTAGAACGTGTGCACAGAAAAAACGCGTGACGGGACGATTAATTAATTGTAACCCGATTGTCATAACCGCACATACCCACGTCATAGTGTTGCAACATCCGGCATCTGCCGACATTCAACTTGGGACGTCATGTCGTCCCTGTCGTTGCCGAGGGTGTTGCAGAACCGGAAGACCAGCTTGGACCAGGAACGAGAACACTTCGAAAAAATCCAGGTGAGATTCGCACGTTACCAGCGATTTTCAACCGACGGTCCTATCGGGGGTGATCCATACGTACCGTAACGCCGATGTACCTTTCATATATCCAGATTGGTGTCTAGACAAATTCTGCTTGAAAATTTGTACTCTTAACAGTGTAAAATATATAATAGTTTGTGATATACAATAGGTTATTGGTATTTTGGTGTTTCGGTAGGTACCTACCTGACCTACATGTAACAATTGTACCAATAATATTTTATATCTCTGTCTAGGTATTATAGATAATCCTCCTCTCAATACAATCTGTATCAAATAGCTATTTAACTTGGTAAACTTGTTTTATCATAGTAGGTAGGTATCCATATTAGGTATATTATAGTTCTTACAATTTTGGAATTCAAAGATCAAAATAATGAACAAATACGTAGGCACATACTTTACAATTGGTAGGCAGTGCTCGAATTGCAAAAATAGAAGATTGAGTACTCTTAGGCTTTCAAAAAGTGGGTGTTCCCTCAAACTATTTGATTTGTATACATACTGTAGTATAGTAAGGCTTTCAAAATATTGAAAAATAGTAAAGGAGCTCCCCTCAGGCTCTCTTCAATTAGAGTAATGTGGGTGGATAAAGAAATAAAACAATTCCATGTTATGGTGAGACAATGTTTTCATATGTAACTAAGTAGATAGATACTGATTTCATATGCTTTTTCATATTCTTAATTGTTAAAAAAAAACACTGAGGGAAAATGCCCTAGATTCAAGATAATTATCAGTAGTTAATAGAATATTAGTGATTTTGGAGAGACACTGAAGTAAATAAAAACAAACTTAACATTTTAGTACAATGTCAAGAACACATTATTGTTTACAATTACTTCAAAACTATTGACATAGTATCTACCTATGAAAGTTTTGAGATTAGAATTATTATTACACATATAAAATAAGTACCCACCAATAGAATATTATCATGTTTGTCGACGATTAAATTATAATACCTACTACCTAGTGTATATTCTACTATTTTAATAGATTTTAGTAGGTAATATCTAGAAATTGTTCAGTATTTTTGTTATTGTCTACCCATTCAGTTGATCCTCCTATTAAAAAAATACCTACCTAGTGTTTTTATTTATAATTAAATAAATAAATAGTGACAAGAAATACATAAATATTACTTTTACATTTTGATCTTACGGTGAAACATAGAAAAAAAACAATATTAAAAATCATACTTTTGGTAATATTTCTCTAGAGGCGTGTCCAGCCACACACATCAATGGCAATAACAGAAGAATTTTATGTATGAACTTACAATAAATATTAAATAAATAGGTTTATTTTTTTTCTATATTTCCTGTTCGGTATATGCTTTTGTTATTTGATTATTATAATAAATTAATTTACTTCAACCTATAATATATTAGTAAAAATAAAGGTAGGTACTTACCTTTTATACAAATCAATATTAATAGATTTTTTAATTAGGTACATACCTACCTATGTAAATTAATTAAAATTAGTATGTTATTTTTGTTATTAGGTACCTAATATATATATATATATCTTTAATATTATTATATTTGTATGGTACCTATTAAATATTAATATTTTTTTAGGCTGCAAGCATTAGTAAAGCAATCAATACTCTAGAAAATCCAGTCAAAGAAAAACATGCCAGAAGTATCCTTTTCTCAATAAAATATTTTATAAATAATTATTTTTAATTTAGTAAGCGTGTACAAATTTGTATAATATATTCCTTATCACAAATCATTTTAGATGCTATAATAGGTACATTTCAAGAAAAAAGTTCCGAAACTTTTTGGCGTTGTGTTACTAAATTACCATTACAAGAACATCGTATTGTAGCCTGGAAATTTTGCCATGTATTACACAAAGTTTTGCGGGAAGGCCATCCAAATGTTTTGACATCATCACAAAGACACAAAACACTTTTGCAAGATTTAGGAAAATTATGGGTAGATATAGTTAAAAATAATTTTTAAAAAAAAAAATGAAATTTTTCTACTTATTGTAATTGATAATATGTATTTATTTTGAAAGGTTCATTTAAAAGATGGTTATGGAAAACTTATTCAACAGTATTGTCAATTGTTACTTACAAAACTAGATTTTCATCGACGTAACCCTGGATTCCCCGGCAATCTAGTTTTATCTGAGGAAGGTCTTAATAGAATTGGCGACAATGATGTTAATAATTATTTTCAAATGTGTGTAGAAATGTTTGATTATATTGATGAGATTCTAGGTCTTCAGTCTGCAAGTAAGTGTTATTGGGTTTACTAATTTTATTTCATTTTGTTTATTTAATTTTTCTTTTCTTTTATAGTTTTTGGCTCATTGGATATGTCACGGTCAAATTCAATGACTAGCCATGGTCAGTGTCGATTGGCTCCATTGATGCCTTGTATACTAGATTCCGCACAGTTGTATGATTTATGTGTAAAAATACTGTTTAAAATGCATGCTACACTACCCCCTGACTTACTATCTGGCCATAGAAAACGTTTCTTAAGACAATTTAATATATTACGTCAATTTTATTTGGGGTCATCTAATCTCCAGTACTTCAAAACACTCATACAAATACCTCTTTTACCGGAGGTAAAATATTGGTATAATGATTAATGATTTAGATTATAATTATTTTTATTATTTATCAGCATCCTCCAAATTTCTTGGTGCAAGCTGAATTATCTACATATGTTACACAAACTGCCATTGTATTGCCAGATGAAGACCCACCAGAGAATAATAGTATGATTGGTGAACTCGTAGATCTTGGAATCGGAAATAGTGTTACCAGCAGTGATACAAGTCAAAGATCTTTGTCTCCTGACCTATTAATCCAAAGGTATATTGAACTTAATATAATAAAAATTTTCTAGAAAATAAATATAACAACTAATAATAAAGTACCTATATATTCATTTCAAATAATATTTATAAATTTTCTGTTTAATTAAAATTTTTCATAGATACCTATTATTATTTATAAACTGTGAATAAAATCTTATTTTTAATGACATTTGTAGGGATAATATGATACAACATTTACACGGAGAATTGAATGCTCATCAATCATTAATAATTCAATTAAAACAACAAGTTTCTACATTAGAGATGGAATTAGCCAAAAAAGTATGTATTTTTAACTAAGTATTTTTTTTTTTTTTTTTTTACTCACTATTAAATAATACAGGATAGTGAATTAACTCAAGAAAGGCTTATCAGAGATGATTTATTACATCAAACAAATTCTATAGGCAATTTTGAAGAATTAAATAGTAAGTGTCAATAATATTAATTAAGTTATTACTAGGACCCAGAACAAAAATTGACCCTAAAAATACCAAAAAATGACTTTAAAATAATCTAACATTTAAAGAAAATTACATTTTTTAATAATAAATTCATGAATCGTAATTAATAATTTAGCATTCTATTGCTTATTATATAAATAATTTGTATGTTACACTAAAAAATTAAAGTATGTTTAATATTTTCAATAGATGTGATTGACGCATGTTTGAAAAAATTATGTCATATCCATTCATATCTTCCGGAAATCTTTTGATACTTCTTTTCTTTCCAATATTTTTGAAATAATTTGCATTGTTTTATATCCACTATTTTCTTCCAAAACAGTTTTAAATTTATTTTAAATATTGTGTATCCAACAATATTTTGTGCTAGTTCGAATTTTATTTTTATTTCTTCTACATCAGAAAAGATTATTTTTAAAGATTCTAATCATGTTATTGAATCTGGTAGTGATCCAAAGTTTAATTTGATGTAAATTTAATTTATTTTTAATTCTAGATCGTCTATTAAATTATTTACTTTTTCAATAGAGGTTGCATAATTTTTATCCAGCTTCATTATATTTTTAATTGTATCAAAATGTTCACAATAATAAAAGGCTGCCATGTTCCTCACCTAGTTAGCACAGGTTGTGGGGGTAATGAAATATTAGATGAAATTATATAAAAAAATTTAAAAAATTGTACTCAAAGAGGCTTTCAGAAACATTTTTTTATAATTTGAAATAATTTGTCAACTTTTGGGAAATATTTTCTGATCTCTACCACTTCTATGTAAGGCATGGACTAAGCAAGTTACATGTTCCCTTTTCTAATAAAATAACTTAATGGCTTTACCTTCTATGACGATATAAGCATGACTTAATAAAAGCAATACATAATCATGTTTAATACCATTAGGCTAAATAGTTTGAAAGGATCTATCAAAAAGTGTTTAAATCATACTGTGATTTACCTTTTCTAGGACTTCAGTATTTATAAAGAAATGTTTCCCTAGGTCACTCAACTTTAAAGTTCTCGCAATAACATTTACTACATAGAGCCTTTCAATGTCTGTAGATTCATCTAAAGTTGCCCATATTTTGTACGTAATATTTGATTTTACTGATAGTTTTCTGGTAGCATTGAAAAACGTAACTTTTTATTAAAATTGATTCATCAAGAATTATGTTATTCGTACATTTCTCCAGAAATGTTTAAATGTTTTATATTGTAGTTTTTGTAATGGAATATTTTCAGATAATAATGCCTGATATAGATTGTAATTAAGATGATTTCTTAGATGGTTAGGTAATTAAACGTTGAATCTTACTTCTACTTTGTTCTTGGTTTTTCTTGTAAAGTTCAAACTTAATTTACGTATTTAATACGTAAAAATTATAGGGTTAAAACCTTTTTTGTGATATTTTTAATTGTTGATTCTATTTACCCTAATGCAAGATAATTAGGATCACATTTTTAAAAATAAAAATTTGAGGTTTAGGAAAATTATATATTTCGATCTTATTATAATCAGTAAAACGTTAGCTATTAATTAAGAAAAAAAATTTAAAAATTAAACTTTAAAATTCACAAAGTTATTGCAAAAAATATTCCAAAATTGACCAGAGTTATCCTGTTTTACAGTACAATAATTTTACTTGAAATATCACATTTTTCTAACACACAGTAGTATAAAATTCTTCTTTATGAACGAGGTATCTATAGTTTAAATGTTTTATATTGTAGTTTTTGTAATGGAATATTTTCAGATAATAATGCCTGATATAGATTGTAATTAAGATGATTTCTTAGATGGTTAGATAATTAAACGTTGAATCTTACTTCTACTTTGTTCTTGGTTTTTCTTGTAAAGTTCAAACTTAATTAACGTATTTAATACGTAAAATATGCTACTCAACAATAAATCTTTGTATAAAATTATTAAAAATATATATATGCAAATTATTAAGTAAATAAAGTTATATATCAAGTTCCGGGTCTTAGTTATTACTAATAATTATACCTAACGGTTGTTTAAAATATGAACTATATATATATATATATAACTATATATATTTTTAATTAATATTTTTTTTTTTTTAGAAAAATATAAATTGTTAGAGGAAAAATTTAACAAGTTAAAAGAAGTATATACAAAACTGAGAGATGAACATATAACATTGTTAAGACAGGTAATTATGTGTTATTAAACTAGTACTTACATATTGTAATATCATTTTTAGTTTGGTGCGCTAAATAACTAATTTTTAGAAAGCGGCCGTCGATAAGTCGTTGAAGGGATCAGAAAAAATGACTAGATTTGCACAGGCTGCCAATTCCTTGTTACTGTCCATTGTAAGCAAAAATTGTGTTTTACGTGATGGGCAAGGTACTGGGAAGGTGTAGGCCAATTAGTGTGCTTTGAATTTTAAAGTTATTGATTGATTGTTTGTAAAAATATGTGGTTCTTTAGTGTTAAATTGATAATAGTTATTCAAAGAAAATTAAAAAAAAAAATGAATAACTAAATATTATAATAGTAGTTTGATGGTCAATGGCGTAGTGCTTGGTAAGCAACAATAATTTATTTTAAATTATGTGTTATACTGTAAATGGTAAATAGGTAAATTGCTTAATGCATTATGTATATTAAATATTAATGTTTGTAATTATCTTAATATCTTATTATTTAATAATTTGAAATACTGTACATATATGTTGTATGATGCCTCCACTCATTTAATATTTTGGCATGTATTTTAGCAAAAACTTGCTAAAAAGTTTAAAAAATTAGGAAAATAATTATTAATATTATTTATATACAAATAAAAATAGTCTTCCTAAATCTCATTTTAAAAATATATTGTTTAATCAGTTACAAAAGAACCTTTGCCTAATAAGTTGATATTTCAATACGTATATCTTTAGTATTATGTTAATAATAATAAAAGTACAAATACAAAAATTAATAACTGATTATCATGTTTTATTTAATGATTAATTAATCAATTTTGTTTGACAATGTGTATAGTCTTAAATAATAAATATTAAATAATTTATAACCCAATAGATATGTAATATGTAATACTAAGTTCCATACATTTTATGGGGAAAAATTATTTATCATTACTTCCAAATTCAATATATCTACCACCAGTATCCTACCCAACATAAAGTATTTCTACTCTCTGTTGATTTTGTTTTTTTTCTTTTTTCCATTAACTGTAAGGGTCTAAAGAAATTTGTTCTTTATAAAAAAAATTTTGGCTATGCGCCTCTAACTAGATTAACTTAGCTAGGTACTTATGAAAAATCCAAATGTGTTATAAAATTTTATGTTGTGTACTTTATCTATAATTTTAAAAGAAATGATGGGTCGTGGATGTAATTTAGTTTAAGTATATTGTAAAATATGTTAATAAATATTTGTATAATTATTGTATTATTACTTATTAGATATGTAAAATAAATTCTGTTTATTGAATTAATGATGATTATTGTAGAAATCTGATGTGGATAAACAGTTATCAAATATGCGTACTGTTGAGTTCAATATGGCACCACAAAGAATAAAGTTTGAAGAAGAATTAATTACACTTCAAGCTACAGTTGATTCTACTACTCGTCAAAATGATGTAAATAGTTATATGCAGCTTATTGTTTATTAATATGATAATTTATAACATTTGTTTTGTTTTTGTTTAGGATCTTGTAATGGAAACTGAAATATTAAAGACTGAAGTTTCTGAAGCAAAACAAAAATTGATTAATGTTGAACAAATAAAATCTGATTTAGAATTGAGACTTTCAGAATCCGAGGAGTTACGTTTTTCTACTAATGCTCTTTGGTTTGGTTAGTACTTATTTCACATATATAACTACTGCTCTCATAAGTCACAAGTTAAAAAAAATATATATATATATTAAAAATAAGGTAAAACAAATTTTGGAATTTGACTTTTAGGTAAATGTCGTAAATTAACGTGTTATAATACTGTAAAACAGGGTGATTAGGGACATTGAGGTATTTAGAATAAAAAAAATGTATTTTTAATTTTATTTTTTTTAGAAATTAATATTGTCGCCATATTTTAATTACTGGTTATCACCTATTGTTTTCTAAGAGTTATCCTCCATCGTGGAATATGTACAAATGTGATGACATAATTTTCTTATCACTATGATAACATTTACACTCGATATCTAAAAATGTAATAATATCTGATGGTAGTTAAACTTTGTCCCAAATCAAAAATTGTAAATATTTTCCTGTTTTAATCCTACTTTATCTCTTAAAACCACTATTAAACTTAATTTTAAAATACTTCCCATGTATATATGTTCAAAATTTAAAAAATTACAGTGATTTTACAAAAAGTTGAAATTTTTTAAAATAATTTTGGGATAATTAGGGTCACTAAGTTTCTGTACCATTTTTCAATTATTTACTTTGAATTAGATTATATTTTGTATTTTTTAATTATTAGGTAGATATTTCTTATTGTTTTTTGAAGAAGAAAAAATCTAAACTTTATTTAATTGTAGGTGTAAAAATGTGTTTTTCAAAGACTGAAAAATGGAACATTTTCATATTAAAATGTTGTTTGTAAAAAAAAAAAAAATTAAAGGTATAAAAATAGTTATTAAAAGTTTTAAACAAATAGTTTTTTATTATAATTTTTATAAAAGAAAATATTAAATTTACAGTCCCAAAATGGAAGGATATATTATTAATATTTTAAGTTTATTAATTCATTTATAATAAACAATTAGTTCATTTTTATTATTAAAATAAATGGTTAAAATTTATATTGACTCTTATTACCTCTTTTTGGGTTAAAACCTTTTTTGTGATATTTTTAATTGTTGATTCTATTTACCCTAATGCAAGATAATTAGGATCACATTTTTAAAAATAAAAATTTGAGGTTTAGGAAAATTATATATTTCGATCTTATTATAATCAGTAAAACGTTAGCTATTAATTAAGAAAAAAAATTTAAAAATTAAACTTTAAAATTCACAAAGTTATTGCAAAAAATATTCCAAAATTGACCAGAGTTATCCTGTTTTACAGTACAATAATTTTACTTGAAATATCACATTTTTCTAACACACAGTAGTATAAAATTCTTCTTTATGAACGAGGTATCTATAGTTTATAAAAGTACTAATCAATATAAAAACTAGGTAAATTATTATTTAACCTAGGTACTTAATTTAATTTGATTGCATATTTAAGGAAAAATTACATTAATAAGCATGTATAACTGAGCTCTAAGAAATATAAAGTACAAAATGGTATAATTTTTTTATGAATATAATATAGAAACTAGTTTTCTCAAAAACTTCAAATAACCACCTATAGTGTTTTAGCTTATGAGAGAAGTATACTATTATGATTAACATTTCAATAATTGTTGTATTTAATATTTACAATGAATATAATATTTTTAGAGTATTGTCGTAAAATAATTGAACATACGTGTGACATGTTAGATGATCCTTCAATGTCTTCAGTTACTTGTTCACCTGGTATGTTTTCTAATTTAAATATATTTTAATATTACTTAATTTCTATTAAAACATTTTTTAGAATGCGTATCTTTAGTAAAAGAAAAACTTGTCAATGCTATTGAAAAAGGAAAAAACGAGGTTGCAGGTTTTGCTCATTATGTTGCCATGTATATTGTTTTTGGAAAAGCGGTATCAAACACAAAATCCAATCTGAATGATGCTCAAAGTAAATATTTTATTCCATTCCATATAATTTTATAAAATGTTTTAATTTTGATTTATTTATTATATGTGTTATGTTTAGAATTGTTAGATACATGTAAACAAGTAGGAAAAGACAGTGTAAAACTATTAACTGCTTGGCAGACTGGTATTAAAATCGATGAATGCAGTGAAGGTCTAAAAGTTACAGTAAATGCTGTTGAATCCATGGCTTCTTCAACTCAAGCAAATGAATCATTGGGAGATTTGGTTGAAGATGAACTTACTACAATGGATAGGGCCATTGAAGAAGCTGCCAATCGTATTCAAGTAGGCATTGACAATAATTAATAAATAATAGATATTTTGAAAAATTTTTAATTTATTTTTAAAATACTAGGAAATGATCACTGAATCTAGAGCTGCACATTCCGGAATTAAACTAGAAGTCAGTGAACAAATATTGGATTCCTGTACTTCACTTATGACTGCTATTAGAATATTGGTGCACAAATCTAGAAAACTTCAAGCAGAAATTGTAGCCAACCAAGGCTCTAATGGATCAGCTAAAGAGTTTTACAAACGCAATCACCAATGGACCGAAGGACTAATATCTGCAGCTAAATCTATAGGATTGGGTGCTAAAGGCTTATTGTAAATATTTCAATAAATTATAATTATCTTCATGTTTTATTAATTTAAAATAAAATATATTTTTAACAGAGATGCAGCAAACGAAGCTGTAAGTGGTGAAGGTAAACTAGAACGGTTAATAGTAGCTTCTCATTGTGTTGCTGCTGGAACCGCACAACTTGTAGTTGCTAGCCGTGTAAAAGCTTCACGTAACAGTGATAATTTAGCTGAATTATCACAAGCATCACGTGATGTTACAAATGCTACAGCCACAGTGGTAGCCACTGCTAAATCTTGTGCCCAATTGGTCCAACAATCTGGTAAATAATAAAATGCAAAATACTTATAATTTTAAATTTAATTGATTTACTTATTTTTTCTTGTTTTATAGAAGATCTAGATTTGGGTGTATTGAATGAACACCAAACTAAACGTTTAGAAATTGAGTGCCAAGTACGTGTGTTAGAGTTAGAATCATCGTTGGAAAAAGAAAGGTTGAAATTATCAGCACTGCGTAAATTACATTATCAAGAAGATCAAAGTTAGTGAACAAAACATATCTTTTAATTGGTTGTTGTATCATGTTTATTTATCTACTCTGAACAAATTTTGTTTATTTATAATTATTATTGACTAAATGTAAAAATGTTTGCACTGTTTCTGGCTATTATTCAACATAATAATTCATGTTTTAACTTAGTATTTTATTCTATTTAAACTTAATAAATGATTGATATATTTTTATTATCATCTAAAATTCAAACGAGTTTATTCAACTCGAAAGTTAATATAACATATCTGAAATATTACTAATTCCCGAGATCTCTTTTCTTATGTTGATTTTGATAAAATATTGTAACATTTAAAAATCACCAACCGTACATCGAATTCATAGGACTTTGGGTTAAATAAATAACTTAACATGTTTTTTATTTCAATTTAAAACTATTTTATATTTTATTTATTGTATTTTCATATTCCATTTTTATTACATTGTTTACCGAGTAAGCTCGAAAAATTACATTCAATTTTTTTTAAAGTTTTTTCACTTGTTGACATTTATAAAGAGTTATGTAGTTTGTATCTTAAGGTTATGTACTAATAATTGTGCTAAACGAAATCAACTAATATTTATGTGAAGTTATGAATATGTTAATTAGAAATTATATTTTAGTTGTTGCACACGCGATCAATTTAGCTGTCAGTTATTATGTTTATACCACTTTTTTTTATTATTATTATTAATCCTTAACATGGCAAATTTAAGTTAATACTTTTCTGTAACTATTTTATTGTGGCATATTTTATAATTTTTCTACTTAGTGTTATTACATACAGGGCCATGATCTGCATTCTGCGCCAATTGACAAATTATTATTAATCATTGTAACCTAACCAAATATTTAATAATGTATACTTTTTTTTCCATATTATACATATTATTACTTTTGTAGTTATGCATTTATATTAATCTATAACATTATATTTAGTCGATCACTCGGGAAGTGATAGACAAGTGAATAAATAAAATGTAATTTTTTAAATTTTTATATTAATTTTTAGTAATCTACCTGAAAACTATTTCCTCTGCTTTAGTATGTTAACATGCAATAATTATAACAAAAAATACTATATAAACTTATTCCTTTATCTGAAATCATGATTTATTATTATCAAATGACAATTATTTTAGATATATGATAGATCCATGATATTTATATATAATATACACATTTAGATTATAATACTAATTTATGATTTCTAAAGGGGTTTAACAAAAAACTAAAAATGTATAAAAATATAGACTGTACAAAAATATGAAGAATTTAAATTGAATAAGCCAGCAAATACTAATACCTCATTGTCAACCAGAAAATTAACATAAATAAGAATATAGTATTAGAATCAGTAGTGGCCTAACCACGTCAATAAGATTGCGATCACCAACTGGGTCCTCGGATAATTAAGTATCCTTGATATTGAGCTATTTATTATTATTAATTTTGCTTTCTCTTCGAATCATTTTATATTTTAAAACACCCTATAATATGATAACTTAATAATATTTATAATGGATTACTGCTTAAAAGTTAAAAGTCTTATTTCCTTCGCCTCTTTTCTTAACTATTTAGGATCTGCCACCCTAGTCCTCCACTTCCACTTAACTTGATCTCACGTATCCTCTTCACTTACATCCACCCACTTTATATCACTCTATTACATCCTCTTTTTTTGATTGTCCTCTTTCCTTCAACATACATTCTCTTTATTAATCTTATTGCTTCTGTCTCTTCCCTCCTTAAAACATATCTGAACCAGTGAACCATCTCAATCTATTCGCTCTCGTTTTTTTTACTGTTTAAGCCACTCCATACTACATTTTATATACTTATTTCTGATTTTATCTTCTTTTTGAAATTGCCTTTTAAAAGTGAAAAGTTTAAAATGGTAAAATATAAGACCTTTTAAAATACCTATACCTATGTAAGTATACCTATATCTTTGATTACCTTTTCCTAATAGAGAAAGTATTTTTGGAGGTTGTGAATTCTCTTATAAGTACCTACCTATAAAGAACACAAATGTTTCTCTAAAAAAAAACCTTGTCAATTACATAGAATTGGAGTTCATAATTAATTTGCCAATATAAAGAATCGGTCTTTTAAAATAATATAATTTCTTACCTGTCACGAACAGGAACTTAATAATAATAATTTCTCTGGAAAACACCAAAGACGGAAAGTCCACAGTGCTTCAGGAACATAGGGGAAATATAAGTTATTTACTGAATGAAAACATACTTTTTCTTCGACAAAAGATAATGTAGAGACGATTTCAACGAATGGATTGCCAATTTCTTCCAGAATGCCGTAAGCCCGTAATTATGACGATAATAATGCACATATACGTCGTATACAGATCGGCACTGAAAGACTGAGCGACGATGGGCCTTTGGTCGGGCGTTTTGTGCTCCTATTTTTTCAATAATTTTATCGTCTCTATCGTGTACTATTTTATTGATTACAAAATGTACAATTATTATAATTTTGGTTATATGAGTATAATTATATTATTATATTGTAAATGATTTTTCTGATGTACCTATATGTAGGTACCTATTATATTACTATGACATTATAATATGTAGGTATTTAATAATGAATGATGACATTTTTAATTACATAATGTCCAGTGACAGGACATACATAGTACGTATAGACGTACGTATGTATCTAGATCATAATTTTAGGAGGGGGGCGATAATTTTTTAGAAATATTCTAGAACCGAAAAATGTTTAATATAATATTAATAATATAATTAGATAAACTAATAATAAAAATATAAAATGTATCTACACATTATAAACTCTTGTAAATAAACAAATGTATTTTAATAAACAATATAATTTTAGTTTTTACATTATAAATGTATTTTTCTGTTTTTCATTTTAGCAAAATATTATACCTACTAGTTTTTCGGGTCTAGGACATCTCGCCGCCACCGTTTCGCCGCCGGACACTTCGCCGCCACAACCAATATTAATTTATAACATTTTAAAAATGTAAAAAAAAAAATATTATCGAACTTTATTATTATGTCGACATCGACCTATTCTCCTCCACCCCACCATTTGGTTACATTTTTTCAACCTTTTCGCCATTAGCACACAATACTATACGCCTATACCCAGTGGAGTATTTACGGGGGGGGGGGGTCCAGGGGTACTGGACCTCCCCAGAACCAAAAAAAAAAAGAGTAAAGATACTGAAATATATGCCGAGATAATAGAATACACGTTAAGGGGATTGGTAGCTATGTATTATTTCATTGATTTAGACCTAAAAGCCTGACAAAATTAAGGCTACTTAGAATTTTCCGATTTGAAATCTGAAAATATATTCAGATTCTGTACGTTCTTTACTAGAGAATGTAGGAAACAGA